>CM035344.1:19158686-19354266 GCA_020226455.1 Prunus salicina | reverse complement strand
CAAGCTTGCAACAACCTGAGATAATATCTCAACAGTTCATTACAATCGTCAAAGATGTTAAGTAAAAGCATGATAGCATGGGGTTTTGAGGCCTAAAATACATTTACTGCTAATATCAAGAAACCAGTGAAAGCCAAGCCAAGAAAGTGCTTTTCATAACATAGATATGGTGATGTTCTAGAAATTAAATTAAGGACTTGCATATCAGTCTTTAGGTAAAATTTAGATGGTTGAGATGCATGGTGAGTGAGGGTGGATTAGTTCTATTCTGGTCATCCATATCTAATCCAACAGCCGATGCACAAGTCTTCCAGTTCCTCAACATGAATCTTAATCAGATCACCTTTGTATATGATATATACAATCATATGTATGAAAAGAATATAATCATCCAAACATACCATAAGAAATTGCTTCAAATTTCCGCCAAGTGCAACATCTTGAATAAATTCCAAGGCTCGATTAATTTCATGACCAATCGAGATGGCAATATTGACAAATAATTGATCAGGCACAACAAGGCGAGGTACTTCAGATGGGGACCTGCCACCATGGAGAACACAATACTCAGATCACAACATTCAGCTCTACTGTACACAACATCACCCAACCAAGCAAAATAGAAGCTCAAAACTGAGCATGTTGACGTCACCTGCTAATTATGCCGGAAAAATTTGACCAAAGGAACTGAGCAAGCATAAGAAGAACCAAAGCAAAGCCCACAAGAGTCAAGAAATGATAATTGAGCCATTCAAAGAGCACCCAGACAGCAGTTGCACCAGTTAAAACACTAGCTGATATCTTTTTGTTCCTCCACAACAAGACATCAGCAGCTACATAGTTCAGGCATAAAAAGAGAAACAATGCAAGGAGAATTAGCGGAAGCAACAACTTCTAATTGCATAAAAAAAATGCTCAAGCATGTATTGGAACATAATGATCCTACATTTGCCTCCACCCAAAATGTGGTGGACAGGCTTCTGGCGTCCAAATAGCCGGTTCAACTGAGAAGTGACTGACTTTGATGTCTCTTCCCCAAAAAGTGGCACAGATTTCTGTTTTGAACTACTTTCAGCAAATGTTCCCACAATGTTGTTCAAAAGATCCTCAGGAGTTATTTTCTCAGGCATTGTTCCTATACTTCAAGAACAAAACTCTGGTCATGGCAGAAACTATAATACACTGAAAGCTTGCTTTAATACAGGAAATATTTTATAGGAAACATACACACATGGGAGATGCAAAAGACTTAGTAGGGACCATAATAACACTAAATGAGATTAATTAATTGGAAGCAAGGACATATCAATTCTTTTTTCCCTGCAAGCCACTTATTGTAAAACATTTTACTTTGAAGCCTCAGATACAAGGAAATTGCTTATCCATATGGTCAATTTGGGTTATACATGATTAACGCAAAAAGATCTGTGCATGTGCATTATTCAACCTTTATAAACCCATAATAGAAGCCAAGAATGAGTACATCATATGAACAGACTTCCTAGTAATTGCTCTAATCTAACCAGGTTCTCTCAGCCATCTAGACTCATTCCCCAAAACTGTAGACCACAAGAATGAAGATGATTCAAAAAAAGAAAAATTCTTGCAAAAGCAAATTTGAAAGGTCGCACAACCACAAGTAGCATTGTAAAGATCAGCATTTTTCTCCCAAAAAATTTCTTTTCTTTGAATTATAGGTTAAATCTTGAAACCACCAAGCGAAAGTATAAAAAAGAACGGAGGAGTACAAAAAGCCCCTCAAATTAAGAGTTAAAGATAATACAAGATGAAATAAAACACATTAATTTATATTGCAAATCACATCGACACAACAAAACATGATTGCTGCCTCAACAGAAACAACTAAGAACAAACAGGAATAACAGCTTTCATACCCACTAGCTCTAACATAACTGCTGCCTCAATAGAAGATAAAAATTTGTGGTTGTTAACCTCCATGTCTCCAACTTATATTAATTACCATGGAGGCGCAAGGCAGTCCTTGTCACTTAGAACACATCAGAGTGCTAAAATAACCGATTTCTCATTGGCCCTGTGACCCACACTTTTATGCCAAGAAAAGGCAAGCCGCAGAAGATTTCCTAAAAGATACTCCAAGCTAACTAGGAAAAGAATATACAGAAATTTAAAACATTATATTGTATATCCTACAAAAACACTTCACAGATGAAAAGTTTTGCCCTTCCAGTATCCCAATCTGAAGATTAAAGCAGCTCTATCTATCCTGTAAAGATACTTTAGTATCTCAACCAAAGACTCAACGCCACCAAGATATAAATTTTGGGAAATTCAAAATCAAGGCAAGCATAGAAAGAGTTCCAATTCACACGACTCAAACACACCAGAACTCTACCCAAATTTCAACGACCCAGAAATTTTATTTCACATATGAACTAAAATCAACTGCCCTCTAACAAAGTCACTTCAGGAAAAAAGAGAAGAAACTATGAAAAAACAATCTTTTCAACTCCATTTGTACAATTCATAATATCAAATTCCATGAAGAAAAAAAAAATACAGCAAGTTACATCATTTCAGCCCAACATAAAAAGAAGATGGAGAAAGAGTAATAAGATGCAGAGGAGAAGAAACCAGAGCCAAATGAAAGATGGGTTACCTGATCAGAGGAGATTGGAGCAAAATGAAGAAGCAGAAGATGATGGGTTTTCCTTGTAGGAGCTTATGAATTATGATGGCAGTGCGGGGAAAGCGTGGAAGTTCCAGTACAAGTTGATAGAAATGGAAAAGGCGTGCAGGAATGGAATCTTTGTTTTCTTTTTATACAAGCGCAGTCCAACGCCCGCCAGATGCCCATTTACTCGTGTGGACTTGCAGTTGGCAAACTATATCATTCTAATTTCTACTGGTTGGTTCTGTTTTTTTTTTTGCCTTTTTTGGATAAAATTATCAATACTTACTTGCTAAGCATACAAAATGGAAATGACTTCCTAGTACCATGAGCTGGTCAAGGAAAAATAAAGAAGTATTTTGACTGACCGGTTAAGCAATGTTGGAGCTTAAAAATCAAGGCCTTCAACATTTTCATGCAAATAAACAAATTTAATGCAATTATCTTGTGGTAGGTAGCATGCAACTAACAAATTAAAACAAAATAAAATATCAATGCGTTTTTAACATTCTATTATATATATATTAAATATTATAACGGACCACTAGTGTAGTGATTTGGAGCAATTGCTCCCTCCTCTAGGAAAGATTTTGGGTTCGAATCTTAACATCCGTGTAGTGTGTGTGAGTTTAATATACTATCGTCCCTCTCAATAAAAAAAAGTCCTAAAAAATCATTTATTGAGAGGGTTGGTGTATATATAATATAAGAACACATTAAAGCCCTACCTACATAATATCTTGGCTTAGACAATGGATTATATTTTCCCAGTTCTTCATATATATTGTATGTCCATTGTATAACTCACTCCATTGAAATGGAATTGCAAATGTTAATTGTATGATGAATTGTTGTCATCACTCACTTAATTTGTAGTCCTAGAAATACATTATTGAATCCTATATGAGCCTTAATTCAAGCAGCATGAGATGAGTGATGTTAGGGTAGATAGAAATTTCTGGTTTTGGTGTCGACACTTATGAGTTGAGAAAATTATTGTATGCGTCGATTATATATCATTATCCTAGATACTTATGGGTTGAGAAAATTATTGTATGCGTCGGTTATATATCATTATCCTAGAAACATACTACACGACAATGTGATTCACGTGAATATTATGAAACAAATGTTACATATAACCTACCCACATAAAGTTTGAGAACAAATGTTTGGTCATAAATTAATGTCCATTTATTTTTCATCAATTCAACTATTATACTTCAAAGGAAGCCCATAACTATGTAGGCCCAGTTCTCAAATGGGCCTATAAATATGACCAAACGAAGGGTCCAGCTGCCGAATACATATGACTTCGAAATAAAACATGTACAAAAAGCAGCATGTGAACAATGCCACGTGGTACCAATGAGAGCCCCTACAGCCTTATCCCACATCAAAATCTAATCTTCCCATCATCCACTTCCCTGATCCAATATCCAAAAAATTAACCAACCATTTGCCTTCACATATCACACAAACAAACAACGCACATCCAAAAGCCAATTTTCCTCAGCACCACAACTCAACTTCCGCAAAACCAATCCCACTTCACTCTATACACAGACAAGAATCACAAAGAGAGTGAGTGAAAGGAAATGGCCTCAACTGCATGCTTTTTGCACCACCATGCACTCACTACAGCTTCTGCCAGGTCCTCCTCATCACAGCGCCAAGTGGTGAATGTCAAGCAGAACCAGATTGTGATCTGCAGGGCTCAGAAGCAGGCTGTCCAGGAAGAAGATGGTGCCGTTAACGTCTCCAGGCGATTGGCTCTCACAGCCCTCATTGGAGCTGCAGCCCTTGGCTCCAAGGTTTCCCCTGCTGATGCAGCTTATGGTGAATCCGGTAAGAAATGTTCTCTTGCCATTCTCAATATGAATAATTATTTAGTATTGACAGTCTCGCAACATAACATACAAATTTACGAAATATGGTAAAAATTGATAGTTTGACAACATAAACAACACGAGACGATCCATGTAGAATATATTTATTCTTTTCTTCGATCAAATTGAACTTAAATTATGATTAAATGCATATGCAGCCAACGTTTTTGGAAAGCCAAAGACAAACACAGACTTCTTGCCATACGTTGGAGAAGGATTCAAGCTTTCGATTCCTGCAAAATGGAACCCAAGCAAAGAGGTTGAATACCCTGGTCAAGTTCTGAGATATGAGGACAACTTTGACACCACCAGCAACGTGGCTGTCACAATCACCCCGACCGATAAGAAATCTATCACTGACTATGGCTCCCCTGAGGAATTCCTCACCAAGGTGTGATAGCGTCTCCTTCTTTCCATTGACAATGCAATATGTTTTCATTTCCTTCATCATTTAAATACTGCCAATTACTAACAATTTAGTTTTGATATATGTTGCTTTTGTAGGTGGACTATTTGCTAGGCAAACAAGCCTACTTCGGCAAGACTGATTCTGAGGTATAATTTGCTATATAATACAGAGCACTAAGTGGTTTGAATAAATGAAATACTGAACACCATTTGACGGATAAAATTTGGTGACCCTAATAATACTCAGTAGAGAAGATAGCTTTTACCTGCAGCCATAAAAAGCATGGTTACTTTAGCAAATGCCGACTGCCTGACCTTGCAATATATATAACGTCCATAGTGGTGGCAACTATGTGAATTCTGATGGTATTTGACTTTGAATTGGTATAGGGTGGTTTCGACTCCGGCGCTGTGGCCACGGCCAACATATTGGAATCTTCAAGTCAAGTGGTTGATGGGAAACCCTATTACTACTTGTCTGTGTTGACAAGGACAGCTGATGGAGATGAAGGTGGCAAGCACCAGCTCATCACAGCCACAGTGAAAGATGGCAAGCTTTTCATCTGTAAGGCTCAAGCTGGAGACAAGAGGTGGTTCAAGGGAGCAAGGAAGTTTGTGGAGAGCTCTGCATCTTCCTTCAGTGTTGCCTAAGAATTTACTGAGGGTTTGTATATGTAAATCATCTTAAGATTGTGAATTGTCTTGAGCTCTCTAGTTTTTTTTTATTTTTTGTTTTTTTTCATTTTCTCTTCTTTTTTTTTAAGTTGGTTATAATTGAGGGAACTGGTTGGAGTATCCTTTGACCCTTGAGCATATTGAAATATTTCATGGTATTCAGGACCCTCTTTAAATGAGTCTCTCTTCTCTCTCTCTCTCTCTCTCTCTCTCTCTCTCTCTCTCTCTCTCGTGACTTTGGGCATTGTATCCAACAAAGTTGAAGAGGAGGTCCAATTTTCTGGTTACTGTTTCCCAATTCTAAGACAATAAAGAGAACAAATGAATGGCTAAAGTTTCAACCATCCTAGATGTTTTGTCCAACAATAATGCTTGCACAATTCAGACTTTAAGCTATGTTTGATTATTGCTCCTCAACATTGTCTTTGTGCATCTTTAAAATCCATACAATCTGAGCATTGAGGTTCTTCAAGAACTGTTATCATACAGGAAAAGCAAACTCCTAACAAAAGGATCGGAAGAATTGACAAGTTGGGAAGCCAGCAGAAGGGTATACTGCGATATTCAGAAGCCAACTAAAACCTTGAGAATTCTTTTAAGGTACTCAGGGCATCTCCAGTGGGGATGTAAAGCCACATTTACAATGAAAAAAGAATCTAAAGAGCTTCAGACCAGTTTTGGATAAACCAGTCAACTATTACTCAAATCGATAAAGGATGCCCCTAATGACCAAAGCTTCATGGTTTACAGGCTTATTTAAACATGAAAAGCAAGCAATAAAATAAATCAAACGTAGCTCTATTGGAGAGGAAACTTGCATCACTAGTTTATCCCATTCAATTTGGGTTGGCTCTGTAGCATTTTTCCTTGTATTTAAGTACTTACCTGAAAAGAAGCACTAGTTCTAACCCGGTTATCAAGTACGAGTCAACTTTCTCATGCACAAAATTTCAAAAATTGATTCAAAGAAAAAGAATGAACATATTATAAATGAAATAGTAGATTTATTATAGATACTTGCTGCACAATCCACATGCTTGTTTGACATGAATGTCTGATTTTGACGATGATAAGGTATTTACATAAAAGCAATGGTCAGAGAAATTATAACCAGCAATTTGCTTTTCAAGTCTTTTTCAAGTTCCCCCATTGCAATAATGGACGCCATTGCTGTGTGCATCCCTGTGTTTCACTTTTAGCTCCTTTAGGCCCCATATCCGAATTGTACGGTCATCACTGGCTGAGGCTAACATGTGTGTGTTTGTTGGATTCCAGCTGACACAATTAACAGCTCCAGAATGACCCGGCAATGCCTCTATGAGCTCCCCTGAGCCTCTATGCCATACGTAAACCTGCACGGTAAAAACCATCAATTAGCACAGCGAAAGGGAAATGACAACTGAATTCTCATTTTACAACTAATAGCAAAATAGCATAAATGTACTGAATCCAATTCTTCTGTGTGATGTCCTCTTAATCCCATTGATCGCATTGACCTCACTGTACAGCGACAGTCCAGGATGACACACAACAATGTATTAAACTAAAAAGTTCTATGTCTGCCATTTTGGTTAACCTCCACACCTTGGCACCAAGCAACTAAAGGAGTTCAACCCTAAAATTAAAACAATGCGTAACAAAGTAAAAAATAAACAAGAAGCCAGTTTCATCAGTCAGTAATGAAACTGCATCAACTACATTCCAGTTATCCAACGTTGAATCTAAATGGGAATATATTGGAGCTATATCCCGCAACCCCACCCCCTTCACACAGAAAAAATCACAGCAGAAAACATACAAGAACTAATAACAGATTTAAATATGAAATAAGTATCTGCCTCCTAAATGATTTGTCCAGACATAAGCCTTATGCTTAATCACAAGAAACACAAGCAAAAAGAAGAGGCCTCAGAAGGAAGAAACCAAATTCTTTACCTGTGAATCCTCACTACCACTAGCGATGAAAGCTTGTTCAAGTCCACCAAAACAAGACCTGATAACAAATCGGGTGCGTTTGTGACCTTTGTACTTAGCAACAAGCTTGATTTCACCTTCTATGCTCCAGAGATGGATTTCTTGGTTCAGAAGATTAACCAACAAGAACCTATTATCTCTTGATAATGAAAAAGAAGTTATAGTTTGATCCTCTTCAATCAATATCTCAACTTTGGCTTCCCTGTCAAGTAGTAATATAGCATTATCTCTACAAGTACTTATAATTTGCTTCCCATCACTGGTTATCTCCAAATCAGAGATTCGTAAAGTTCGTTGGCCTTTCCAGCACTCCAGCTCCTTCCCATCTAACTCCCACATGCAGATACTCTTGTCACTGACACCAGAGAATATCCATTTTCCATCTGGAAACCATCCACAGGACACCAGACCAAGACCAGGTTTTTCATAAACATGGAGGCATTCACCAGAAGAAACATCCCAACGCCTGACCACCTCCTCCACTCCACAGGTGAGGAGCTGATGGTCATCAGGACTCCATGAAACTATGGAAACAGGTTTCTGGTGACCAGATAGTCTATGCTTTAAAGAAACACAACCATTCACATCAACCTATACCCAACAAGAAAATGATCAGGGTATAAAAATCTAGGATAATAGGATCAAAATAAAAAAACAAAAAGCGTTGCATATCATTAAATAAGAATTACAAGCAGAGCTCTCCAAACTAATTCCAACCCAACTGCTATTTTCTTTTAAAAATTTTGTATTGCAAGTTGCAACAATAGAACAACAGGTAACTATTGGTCCACCTGTCAACCATGCATGTACATGGGATTGCATTCCAAGCTGGCTCAGAACCAGTGGCTTGAGCTGGGCTGGGCTGTGCTCAAACATGGTATTGAGCCTAGATTTGAGTGCCAAGCTCAGCCAAGTTAAGCCAAAAGTATGATAAAAACTGATCATGTTTGATATGAATTCCTAGTAATTTTCTTCTTCTTTTGCACAACATATCTATAAATTAGTATACAAATCATTATTTCACCTCCATTAGTCCCAAAAGGGTCACCTAAGGCTGCAGATACACACACAAACAATAACAAAGTCCGGAGGACTGGAAAAGAATGGGGAAGATGAAAACCAGTTATAGCGCTGAAATATTCCATACATAATGAGAACATATATTTGATATCTCGTGAAAAACTAGCAACAGAGAAAGCAAAAGTGCCAACAGAGATGGAAGGCCAACATGGGAACTGCAATACAAACATTAGATGTGAAGAAGAGGAGGCAGCAATAATTGATAGATTTATACTGAAGATGCCCATTTATAGATGCACGCAGATACATAGGTAGAAATCAAATTTGACACATTGCATCAACAATGAAAAATATAAAGTGGAGAAGAGGGCAGCATACGCAAGATTAAGAGATAGTTCCACATAGTATTGATGTTACCTCCCATATGATTGCTAATCGATCACTTGATGATGAAGCTAAGTACTTCCCATTGTGTGAAAATTGCAGAAACCAGACTTCGTCACTGTGTGCTTGTAATATCTGCAAAATTGAAAGTGATAAGAAAGGTTTAGAACCAAGATCTGACTAATATGTATGTAAAACCAGATTCAGAGTGCCCTTCATAAATGTAAGAATGGGAAATCTAGACAAGGTAAATAACATATGTACAACAAACACATAATAAAAGAGTAACCAGAGAGAGAGATTAGACAATTGTCATTGACATAACAAATTAACAAAACACAGAAAAGATAACGAGTGGATTCAAATTACGAGAGATGGCACTAACATAGACAGCAAAAAAAAAAGTGAATCAACAACGATGGAATCAGACATAGATTAAGCTCCGCATGACCTTGGTCAGTATCTCCCTCCACACATTAACTCAGACAAGAGCACACTTAACAAGGATGCTTGGAAATGGCAATATACCATTCTCAATGCTGATAATAACAGCAAAGATTTAAAGACAGGACGTAGCAAAGAAACCAGGACCCTTGATATTTAAAGTGTTATCAGTAATGAAAGGACAATACAATGCCACAAAGACTTGAATTTCGTGTTCTATCAAATTTGAGAGGCTTATGAATTGTAAGCTGAACCACACTGGTTACTCTTTGCCTGATGAGAACATATTATCTAACACTAGTTTTTCCAAAGAAGGCTATCAAGTTCCACATGTCCAATCTGGTCAATTAATTGTACTGCTTTGCCTCCCCCATACAAATCCTACACTTAGATGAACAACTACTTACCCTAGTATTATTTTTTGAATTTGAAACTCTCCACAGACATGTGGAGGGTTATGAACAGCAGCCTTCTTGAATCACTTGCTCCTTTAATTAATGTCTGATAAACTCCTTGGTTTATTTTTCAGGTCAAACTAATTAGAAGGACTAAAAGAACAAGACTGGGAAAAACCATCTTAACAGGCCAGTCTCTTCTCACGGGGTCCATAAAACCCCTGATAACCAAGACTGAGTACTATAATCTTAGCTTACCCTAAAGTGACACATTCACTGTTATTACTCAACTTCACAGTTTAAGATGCGATACCTCATATGACAATAAATAATGAACATGATTTTCGTACATCATATGAAATATGACCAAATAAGTAAAATCAAGAAGTATACAAAGCTCTAATTAGAGCTTACAACCATTAATCAGAATATTTTTTTTACCAACCTGTAATGTTCGAGAAGGAATCTGATCTCTCCCACATCGATGATCAGTGTACAAAGACATTTCCTCGTTCAAGGAGTTGTGAAAAATGCAAGCATCACGTTGTAAGACTAGGGCCTGTTCAACCAAATGTTCCAACCGTCTTTCAAGTATCATAACTGTTGGGGGAAGCAGTTTCTGCAAGTCTTCCAGTAACTTTGGCCGAGACTTGGCCCTTGCAATGTTTTTACCAGGAGTCCCACCAAATGAAGGTGAAACTATGCAGGAAGAAAGCTCACGAACTCTACTACCATTGATGCAGAGAGGTACAATCTCAGTCCTCAATGTCTTCAGTGCATCCATGTCTTTTTCGTCATCTAGAAGTTCAAAGAACTTCTGCTCCAATATCATAAAGGAGGCCGATTTAGTAATGTTTTCATCTGATAGACCAATTTTTTGCAATGTGTCGACACTTCCATCCCAATTTCCGTCCAGAATTTGCTGCATAAAAAGAGTTACCACGGAAGAGTGCAACGGTATCCCAGACTCTTCTTCCAAATGAGCACCACTTTTCTTATAGCCAAGAGAATATAGTGCCTTTGCTATTAGTCGGACAAATTCCACCCTCTTAATAACTCCTTTTGAACCAACAACCTCTTCGTCCCCTTCAGATGTTAGGGGCCGAGCCATCAAGTCTCTTGAAGAGCCAGCTACAGGCTCTGTAATAGATGAACCGTTGGATAGACCTCTCAATTGTCCAGGGGATAATTTCATGCGTTTTGTGGCTGGTTCTTCATCTCCCACACCTCCCATGAAATGTGCACCTCAGCCCATATATTATTACAGCGGTAGAAAAACAAGAAGCAGATATTTTCAAAGTTCTAACAGCCTCCAGTTAGTCACAAGAAACAAACACCTGCATAATACAGTAAAAATGGTAATGAATGTCTTAAAGCTTGACTCCATCAATCGCATCATCAAAATCTCCAAGTAGAGTACACAAAAGTAAAAACCCAATCATACAAAACCTACCAAGATATTCTAGTGAAACGAAGATGGGGTGGGAAAGTAAGATTATAATTAAACCGAAGCTGAATTCTAAAAGTAATTTAAGGTTACACTTTCATCATTTCCCAACTGAATCAAGATTGGAGGAGGATCAGCAATAATTCCAGTTTAGACAATGGATTATGATTATCCAAAACATTTTCACAAAAGGAACCAATCTTTCAAATTGCTCGAGCAAAGGCCCTGAATGAAACTTCATACAAGATGAAGTTAATAAGATGAAAATACCTTCTACATATAGCATTAAAAATCTCTTTACAAAACTGATTGTAACCAGAAGCCGTATAATAATTTATTTATTTTTTGGTGACAAAAAAATTGCAATTTCTGCAAGTCCATTCAATGACTTCAAGGTTGAGAAACTCCATCATTAAACAAAAGTGTTAAAGATAAATGGCAAAGGAGTCAATAATTGACTGATCCACAATGTACATCAATCACCAAATTATTTATACCATGAATCATGAAGAGCTTAAAAGAAACACACTAAACTGATGATATACCATTTAAGCAAACAGAATTAGTCTTATTTCAGTCCATAACATGCTCAAGAAATGCTAACATTTACCAAGAGGGGAAGACAACGATTTCAACACCTAAAAACAAATCCCTGCGGATAATAGATCAAAACCCACATCAGGAACAATCAAAAGTAGAAGAATCCCACTATAGTAAGCAATCAAAACAAACCAAAACATGAAATCTGACCTCGAAAAATAACAATGAGAAAACATGTGAACAGATAAAAACCATATTGAACACCAAAACAAATACCCAAACAAGAACGTTCAGCAAGAAATGAGAACCAACCAAGAGGATAGAAGCCGTCACAAGATTTGCCCAAATTTAGAGGTAGGTAATAAACAAGCAAAATCCAGGGTACCCAGAAACCGATTTCGCTTTGGGAACCGATTCCGATCAAAAGGAAATGAACCCAACACAGGAACAGGTTGAGAATTCAACAATCAATGATGGGTATGAGGAAGAATAGGAGACCAAAGCATCCAAAACAAGGACTTGCTTTTTTCTCATTTGTCGGCACATTAAAAGTAATATAGGTGAGCAAGCAGCAGATTAAGGTGATAGATAATATGAGAAAATTTCGTGAAATCCAAAAAAGAGAAAGAAAAAAAAAAAGAAATAGCAGATTGCAAATTACAATCAATGTCCAATGGGTTATTGTATATTGGGTAGAGGCTATGTATTTTCAAGGAATGAATAAAGTATCAGGTACCTTTGTCGTATAACACACTGAGTTTCTCTTTTGCGTGGAGGAAACCAACTCAATGGGGTTATATAGAGGAGAGAGAGAGAGAGAGAGAGAGAGAGAGAGAGAGGGTCAGAGAGAGATGAGTCTTGTAAGTTCTCCTCTCTACTTGTACTGGCCAGGGGCTGGGGCTTCACAGTCTTCGCATTAGGCTTTTGCCTACCACAACATTTGCTGGCTTGGTTGGCTGTTCACATTTGGGCCAATGTTGGCTCACTTCCTGTAAGTTGGGCTGGGCTTAGTTTAATATCTACACCAATTTTTCACTGGGAGCTTCAACAATGAGGATTTAAAGTGAGAAGGTTATTTGAGGAGACCGATCCGACCATCAAAACATTTAAAATATTTAAGTCCCATGATTTCTTTACATTTGTTAATGGTGAGATTTGACCTTCTCAAATAACCTCCTCGCTTTAACTCCTCATTATAGCCTTTCCAATTTTTCACTTCCTGTAAGTTGGGGGTTTTACAAATGCCAAACTGTCAATAGAGGTTCGAATATGAAACTATTGATCTGCAAGTTAAGACATTTTTTCACTAAACTAGACCCGTTAGCATGTAGATATATAATATATAAACTAGGATTTTCATCATATATATATTTGTAATTGTTTTGTTATAATTGAGTCTGCACACATTTGTGAATTCCATTGAGATCACATTTTCAATAGAAGCGGAACATACTTAATAAGGAGTTTTATCTCTGATGAAATGTCATTTGAAATATTATAGACATCAACTGATGGAATAGTGTTTTACTTGTTTTTATTCTGAGAATATTGTAGACTTTATTTATTGAGAAATTGTATTTCTCTTAATTTTGTTAAAATATGGCCAAATTATTATTTTAAAAAAAACTAAAGGAACAAAAAATTAAAGAAAATAATAAATTGGAAGTGTAAACATGATGGAGGGTTAACTTAGCGGCGCGGGCACCGCTTTTACATATGCCAAGCATAAAAAAGCATATGCGGAGGAAGGGCAAAGGGCAAGGGTAATTTACGAAACACATAGCAGAACTGAAAACTCCATTTTCATAGCAGACGCCAACTATTCAGGGCAGAGGAGAGCCAGACCCAAATCTTCGACAACTCCACTGAATCTCGTCTTCTTCTTCTTCAAAGCATTACATTCCTCTGGGCGCCAACAGCTGCTTCAGATTCGGAATTTAACGAACAGACAAAAGGGAAGAGGACCAGAGACAAAGGAAGAAGCAATAGACATGGCGAAGAAGAACAGAGGCGGCCAACAACAAAACGATAAAGTTACAGAAAGCATGAGGACCCGAATAGCTCAATTACTCTCCCGCTTCAATTCTGCTGATGACGAAGGTGAAGTGTTTGAATAAAGTCATGGCTTAAACTGGGTGCTAATGAAATTTAATACTTTAATGCGATCTGAATCCATGTTTGCTTCCTTTTTATTTGTCCGGAGGAGGGTTTCAGGGACTTGCTTGGTATTTGATGCGAATTTAAAAGGACCAAGCATTTGATTTTGTTTAATTTTTCACATTGTATGAATGGTTTTTTTAACAATATCGTAATCTGCCTGCAGTTTACACATTTGAGGCCGGTCTCTCGAACAATGACCGTGCTGAAGTGCATCAACAATGCAGGAAAATGGGTATGAAATCCAAGAGTAAAGGGTGAGTGCTGGTAGTTATGTCTTGTTGATAGTGACCAAAATGTTGTATATTTTAATTTAAGAGAAGCTTACATGCTTCCATATTTTTGGGAACCAAAACAAAAGAGGAAAATTTCAGCTTTCTTATCTGCACAGGTTTTTTTTAAACTGATGATAAACCTGAACTCTGTGTAGGAGTGGGAAAAAACGTGTTGTGTCTGTTTATAAACCTAAAAAGAAGGCTGCAGCCGTTGATGGTATTCCAAAGCTCACTCATCTGACATTTTCCGAAGGCACAAAAGAAGTATTGAGGGACTTGTTCATGCATTACCCACCCGGTGATGAAGTGGAGGGCAGAGAAATGTATGGGACAAATGGTAATGAGAATGTGAAAGCCAAGCGGAAGAAAGACAGTATGTTTTGCAAGCCTTTGATGACCAAGGCAGAAATTGCAAAGAAAGTGCAATCACTTGCTTCTAAAATAAAGGATTCCGATAAATTGAGAAAGGTTCTTCTGATTTAACAGATGATGCACCTCTATTATCATCTACATCATTTTAAGTCATAGTTTTTGCATAATAATAGTCTCAGCATGACAGGTTTCTGTGAATTTATGCGTGCAGATCACCAAGGAGAAGTCTAAGCTTCCAATTACATCCTACAGGGATGTCATTACATCAGCAGTTGAATCTCATCAGGTTAATTTGAACATTCACATCATTAGTGCTTTAAATTATTAGCTAGTTGTTCACGCGGCAGATCACATTATGCGTGATATTATTTTTGAAATTTCCTAGTATCAGTTAGATATGTGATGTGTCCTTATCTCAACATGGTGGGGTCTGTTACTCGTTACTAGAAACTCTGTTTTGCTACTTCATTGAACCGTTGTTTGAATTGAATGGATTCCTACTCAACTTTGGGGACTTATTGTTAATCTCCTATTTGAAAGCAGGTAATTCTTATATCTGGTGAGACTGGGTGCGGAAAGACCACACAGGTTATGATTTCTTTGCTTTGTCTTCTTTATGGTATATTTATAATAAGTTGTCTGGTTCTGTTTCAAAAGAAGTCCATTTAATTTATTTTGTTCTTTATATGGCAACATCTTTTTTTCTTTCCTTGGTCTTGATAGTGACGTAAGTTGCATGGATATCATTGTCTATACTGTTAACATATTCTGGTTGATTTTACCTTTTAAAAACCTGCCCACATAGGAAATTTGGTACCTTTACTTGCAAACTTCTATACGGAGCCCTGTGCATGTCACTTTTTGGATTTTTAAAAATTACAAAAGAGGGGAGAACATGGAGTATCAAGACTTGAACTGATCTTGCATATTTGTGGACATGCATGTTCAAGAGTGCAATTATCATTGTTATAATTGGGAGTTATGAATCTTGATTAGTTTTTGATACTCATTAGATTATTTGTTTTTTATGATAAGCTTGATTAGTCAGCTTGTGTTCATCAGTCATTTCAGGATGTATATGACATGGTTTTAACATTTCTTGATGTTTTCTTTGCACTGTGGACTAGTTTTTCCTGCTTAATATAGCATAGCATTAATCCTTTAAAACTAGACTTAATATTATTACTTTCTGTAACTATGTTTGATAATGTTCTCTTTTTGAAAAATATGATTCAGGTCCCACAGTTTATTTTGGACCATATGTGGGGTAAGGGGGAGGCATGTAAAATAGTGTGCACTCAACCTCGACGTATCTCAGCTGCATCAGGTTGACACTCTTTTTTCTGCATACAAAACTTTTAGGCCCCCTTTTTTTATTTGATTTTTTCTTTACTCATTGTAAACTTCAATTTATTAAATCCTTGGTATTTTTGCGTCCAGTTGCCGAGAGAATCTCTAAGGAAAGAGGACAAAATGTTGGAGAGGATATTGGATACAAGGTAATGTTGCTCATGAGTTGTCTTAATGTATAGTTTGTATTTTATCATATCAATGACCATTCTGTCATACGCTGTTGTTAGAAGCAGCGTTATAGGTAACTTCTTTGTATTTAATATAGGTCTATGTACCAGACATGACTGTCATTAGGGGCGAAGAAGCTCCTGTTTTGCAATTCAATAACTAGTAGTCTGGGAAATTTGAACTAATCAATCTTTGTGATCGTAAAAAAGACAGAATATTGTTCATTTTACAACTCATGTGCAGGAATTGTTGTGGTCATTTTTGTTGGATACTTTTAGTTGGTCTAATTTTCAATATGAAATATGGTATATTGGTCACAGCTAAGTTGGTTACATAATTTTCAGTTATACCATAAGTATATTCTCAGGGTTTGCTAGATCAAACCAGGAAAGTTAATTTGCTTGTGATTATATATTTACAGAAGGCGTGCGTAGTCTCAATAGGATTCCAAGTCCTATGTATCTTGTCAATATTATTGTAACTTGTGAGAAACTAACTTATATATTCTTTTGGCGATGCTAGATACGGTTGGAAAGTCGAGGTGGCAGGCACTCATCAATTGTGCTCTGCACAAATGGGATTCTGTTGAGGTTGTTAGTGTCCAGAGGTGCTGGTAGATCAAAAGCAGGTGACTCAAACGAAGAAACCAAGCAAGATGTCAATGACATAACTCACATTATTGTGGTACTTGTACTTTCTTCATTGGGATTCTTCAATTTCTTTCTGGAATCTGTATTAGGATTAGATTCTATGGCTGGAGGGTTTATATTTGCATTCATTCATGGAAGTCCTTATCTCTTGTAGGCATATGTTTTGGAGCTTTTTTTTCTTGAGACTAGTTTAAACATATGCTCTCGTTTATGCTTTCTTGTTTCTGTTGTGATGGATTGCAATTGCAATGAATGCTTTTCCCTCTGTAGGATGAAATTCATGAAAGGGATCACCACTCAGATTTTATGCTGGCAATTATAAGGTATATACTACACATTGATTTATCGTGATTAAGTTGTTTGCTTGTGTTAATAAACCCGGATGTGTATATAATTTTGGTTTGATTAGGAGCTCAAATTAGAGTAACTTAAATTTGGGGAATGCCAAGTATGAAGAGTAATCAATACTAGTTTGGGTGAAATGTTACTGTGTATTGATGTGGATAATAGTTTGAGCAGAATTGTTGCTGTGTATTATAGTTTATTGGTGACACAAATGAAATGTCAGAATGCATGTTTATCAATCATGAATTTTCGAGTCTGATTTTGGTTTGTTCACAGAATTTTGTTTTTGTGTGATTAATGTGCAGAGACATGCTTTCTTCACACCCTCATCTACATCTGGTTAGTTCAAACATGTCTTCTATTTCTGTCATTCTTAGGATATTAGTACATTACCCTTTTTTCTGGAGCTTATATTAATTGATGATCTGAGTCTGTTTATGATACTTATTGTAACAGATACTGATGAGTGCAACTGTTGATGCTGAACGGTTTTCACATTATTTTGGTGGATGCCCAATTATCCGTGTCCCTGGGTTCACTTATCCTGTAAAAACTCTTCCTCAGATAGTGACTTGTCAATTTGTCTAAAGAAAGATGGTGATTTGTTAGTTGTTTATATTATGCTGCTTTCGTTTTAATGCCGTGGTATTATCCTTTATCAGGTCAAAACTTTCTATTTGGAGGATGTACTTTCTATCCTGAAATCGGTAGAAAATAATCACCTTAATACTGCAGGAGGTTTACAGAATGAAGATCCTGACTTAACACAGGAATTGAAGCTTGTTCTAGATGAAGCTATTAATCTGGCTTGGTCTAATGATGAGTTTGATCCCCTTCTAGAATTGACTTCTTCTGAAAGAACTCGCAAAGTCTTTAATTACCAGCATTCTTTAAACGGACTTACGCCGTTAATGGTGTTTGCTGGAAAGGGTAGAACAGGAGATGTTTGCATGCTGCTATCTTTTGGTGCGGACTGCCAATTACAGGCCAATGATGGAGCAACTGCATTGGAGTTGGCTGAACGGGAACAGCAGCGAGAAACTGCTGAGATATTGAAAGAGCATATTGAAAATGCTCTTTCTAACTCTATGAAAGAACAACTGTTAATTGATAGATATCTCCAATATTTTAATCCTGAAAATGTTGATTTTGTTCTTATTGAGCAATTATTAAGGAAAATTTGTAGTGATTCAAAAGATGGAGCCATCCTTGTGTTCCTTCCAGGGTGGGATGATATAAAAAAAACTCAGGAGAGATTACTTACGAACCCGTATTTCAGAAATACTTCTAAGGTTTTGATAATATCTCTACATTCGATGGTTCCATCTGCTGACCAAAAGAGGGTCTTCAAACGCCCCCCTCCTGGTTGCCGTAAAATTGTTCTTTCAACTAATATGGCTGAAACTGCCATCACCATTGATGATGTCGTTTATGTTATTGATAGTGGCCGGATGAAAGAAAAAAATTATGATCCTTACAATAATGTATCAAGTCTTGAATCTTCCTGGGTGTCAAAAGCAAGTGCCAAGCAACGACGGGGCCGTGCTGGTCGTTGTCAGCCTGGAATCTGTTATCATCTTTATTCTAAAGTTCGAGCAGCTTCATTGCCAGATTATCAGGTGCCTGAGATTAGGAGAATGCCAATTGAAGGGCTTTGCCTGCAGGTATACCTTTCTCCACATTTCTTAAACCTCTTTGAATCATGACAGAGATTGCATTGTTGCCCTGTTAATCTGTTAAAGTTTCCAATAGTCATGACTCCCGTTCTCCACCTCCTCCTCCTCCTCCTCCTCCTCCTCTCCCTTCCCCGAAAACAACCCACCTTCCACAGAAAAAATGTAACATTATTTGGGCATATACTATTTTCTGGGAACTAAAGAAATTAGCGAAATGACGCATTGTTGTGTGATCATAAATAAGCAATGATAAAAGATGACATTGGCATGTTGACATGTCACAGGTTGGTGGGACGTCTTGCAATTGTTTAGTTATGGCTACTGTCATTTTGTTTTGCTTTCATCCTGCGTTCATCATGTTGTTGGTAATATGCACACACAGAAGTTGCCTATAGGGACGTGTATTCTTATTCCAAAATGAACTGCATTATACCGGTACTAATATTCGTACCAATAAGAGGAGATGTTGTTTCCATTAGATGAGTTTTTGTGATCTAACTAGTGTTTTTGGATACTTTGTGATCTACTAGCGTGTTTTTGGATACTTTGTGATCTACTAGTGTGTTTTTGGAGTATAATGAGTTTTTGTGATCTATTAAAGCTTTTCAAGATTTTATTTCTGATTGACAGGTGAAGTTACTTGATCCAGATTGCAATATAGAAGATTTCTTGATTAAGACATTGGATCCTCCACTTTCCGAGACCATACGCAATGCAGTTGCTGTTCTTCAAGATATTGGGGCTTTGTCACTTGATGAGAAACTTACAGTACTTGGGGAGAAGCTAGGTTCTCTACCTGTTCATCCATTGACGAGCAAGATGCTTTTCTTTTCTATACTGATGAACTGTCTTGACCCAGCTTTGACTCTGGCATGTGCTACTGACTTCAAGGATCCATTTTCCCTGCCTATGTTACCTGATGATAAGAAGAGAGCCGCTGCTGCTAAATCTGAACTTGCTTCATTGTATGGTGGGCATAGTGATCAGCTAGCAGTCATAGCAGCATTTGACATATGGAAGACTGCTAAACAACGAGGTCAAGAGAGTCTGTTCTGTTCTCAATACTTTGTGTCTTCAAGTACGATGCATATGCTATCTCGTATGCGCAAGCAGCTCCAGACAGAGCTAATTCGGCATGGTTTTATTCCTGAGGATGTATCAAGATGTAGCTTGAATGCACGTAACCCAGGAATACTCCGTGCTGTTCTCGTGGCCGGTTTGTATCCAATGGTGGGGAGATTGCTTCCTGTTCGCAAGAAGATGAAACGATCTGTTGTAGAAACTCCTAATGGGGTTAAAGTTTGTTTAAACAACCACTCTATGAATTATAAGTTAGCTTTCAAGGTTAACAGTGATGATCGTCCATTGATTATGTTTGATGAGATAACCCGTGGGGATGCGGGTGTGATGAACATACGGAACTGTACTGTTATCGGGCCACTTCCATTACTATTTCTTTCGACAGAAATTTCTGTTGCTCCATCTAACAATGATGATGATGATGGTTACATTGATGAGGGGAGTGACATGGATGACAATGAGGATGAAAGTGATGAAGATGCAATGGAGATAGATGGTAAGTCAGGTGGACAACACAAGGAGAAAATTATGTCATCTCCTGATAATTCAGTCACAGTTATAGTGGATCGGTGGCTTGAATTTGGGTCAAAAGCTCTGGACGTTGCTCAGATCTACTGCTTGAGAGAACGTTTATCTGCAGCAGTCTTATTCAAAGTACTTTCTTTCTTTGCACTTTTACAGCTGTTTTTGCATTGATATTTGCAGTACAACACAGTAGTTCATTTATATCCTGAAACCCTGTAGATTACCATTTTATCTGAGTTTATGTTTTACCATTTTGTAGGTTACACATCCAAGGAAAGTTTTGCCTCCTGGTCTTGGGGCCTCAGTTTATGCTATAGCCTGTGCTCTATCGTATGATGGTCTATCTGGGATCTCATTTCCAAAGGAATCCAAGGAATCTCCGACTTCAGTGGAAAATGAAACTGTGACTGACGACTCTGTTGTGCCCCTTCAAGATTGCTACTTACACAAATCGATTATGTGCGACCTGTTAAGGGATGATGCACATGGGAGCAATGACACAGATGAAATGCACTGTTACTTCCTCAGATCATGTACTCCTGCTGTCAATGGGGCAGCTATCCTGAACGCACACCAGAAACCTCTATCACAAGGCACGGGTATACCTGCTGCTAATGGAGCAGTACGGTTTTATGTGATAGGAAATGGGGCAGCAAAGTTGAGTGACCCATCAAGTCACAGTGTTCAACCACCGCTTGATTCTGCTCCCATCACCGCGCACCAGAAGCCTCCATCAGAAGGTCCAAATTTAGTTGGTAACGGTGTAAGCACTGATGCATCAGATGGTCCAAGGGGAGAGTCGCCACTGAAGAGGAAGAAGCGTAGGAATAGGGGTAGAGAACAATCATCTTGAATGAGATCTAACTGTATGTTGTAGGCTGTTAGATTGGGGTAAGCTGGTCGTGTCAAGTTTTCTAGGATGAAGGAATATATATGTCTTCAACACAATGATCTTTTCAATTTCCCAGACTCTAATCCTCCTATGAATGCCAGCGAAGTCGCATGAATGAAGAAGACACAAGAGGATTGCATCTGAAATTCATCCTAGCTTTTGATTTTGCCGTCACAAGACCAAGCAAAGCTGAAACCATCTTTGGTTTCAGAAACAATTCTGGTAAGCTCATATCAGAAACAAACTAAAAGTGAAAATCTAGGTATACGTATTTCTATCACATCAGATGTGTTATTGTCTCCCTTAAGATGTTGATTCATTAGTAATCGCTTCCATTGTTCTTTTAATATTTGATGAAACTATTGTGACAAGATACAAGATGGAACTTCGCATAATCTTTCGGCCCCCATGCATGGACTTCACCAATATACAAGGACTGAACACAAACTAAGCGCTTCTGTCATAAGCGCGTTTAACAAAAGCTTAAAAGCGCTTTTGGGTATCTGAAAGCAGTGTTTTGAAAATGACATGGTCAAATTTTGGTTGTTCTTATCTTCCTCTTTCAACTTTCCTATTAGATTAAGGCACTTGTCATTGATCAAATTATCAAAACACAATCATATCCATTGCAACAAAACAACAAAATGAAACTGCAACTGCATTATTAACCTTATCACTAAGCATGTGAAAAAGACGAGGGAAGGCCCAAAAAACATAAAAAATTAGGGACCTTAATTAATAAGCTTTGTCCCATTAGGTAGGCCCCACCATATCAAAATAAAAACAACCCCCCAAGTACTCAAATTTACTTCCCTTTTTCAGAGACCGTAAGAGATGGCCAGACAAGAAGAAGAAGATAAAGGTAGAGTTCAATTGTTGATTGCAATGAAGGGCCATCCAGGCACAGGCAAAACCACCTTAGCCAATTCCTTAGCCTCAACTCTCAAACTCCCTCTCTTAGACAAAGACGACGTGCGCGACAAACTCCAGAGTCTCCAAGCCTCCTCCTCCTCCGCGTCTTCCGTACTAAACGACGCGTCGTACCGCGTCATATGGCAGATCGCGGCCACCCAGCTACGCCTGGGCCTCAGCGTCATCGTGGACTCGCCCCTCTCCCGTAGGGCCCACTTCGAGTACCTGGCCCAGTTGGCGTCGTCCAGTGGGGCCCGCCTCTTGATTGTGGAGTGTAGGCCCAAGGACGAGGCGAAGTGGCGCCGAAGGCTCGAGGGCCGCGCTGAGACTGGTGGAGGGCCGGGCTGGCACAAGCCGTCCACGTGGCAGGATATGCAGAGGCTATTGGACGGGTACGATGGGTGCACGGAGTACGATGTGGGCGATGTACCCAAGATGGTGGTGGATACTACGGCGGCTCTTGAAGTCGAGGAGCTTGTCTCTAGTGTGGTCGAGTTTATCGAAATTCACAGCCACAGGGGTCGGCGAATGACATCTGTCCACCAAGGACTAAATATTATGGATTAAAATATAAAAAAACAATTTGCATCTCAAAATATGTACATTATTTTTCCTTTTGTCTAATGTCACCCATTACCATGCTTAGAAAAAATAATATTCTAAACTCTTTTAATTCACAAAAAAGGAGATTCAAATTCCAGTACAAATTTTTTTTAGTACATATTGAATTATAATTAAGAAAAAAGTCTTTTTCTTTCTCGAGACATCATTTTGACTTTTCTTAGGTTAACATCATTTTGTGTTTTTGCCTAAAATCATTTTGAAATGGACGAAGTGATAAAGTAGGAATGGGAAATTACAAAATCAACAATTCTGTAATTGATGTAACATTCCAAATTATATAAAAGGATTTACGAATAAACATTTTATGATTGGTTAGAAAAGACTTTTTCTTTAATTGATTTCAAACCAACGTCATACAATTTTGTTTTTCATAATAATAAAACAAATAATATTCATGGTTGTTAATATAACACGGCAGAGTAGCCGCCTAGCGGGAACCAAAGCTTGATAATAGGTAGGTTTTCATGCAACGAGAAGTCAAGTCAACTCAAGGGCCAATGGAGGGAGGCAATCCTTGTCCAACTGTCTTTCCCTACAACAACATAAATTTATTAAAATATTCTTAAATGTTCTTCATAAGATAAATTAATCTTAATCGTCACATAAACCTTTGGTGCTGACGTATATTTTTTGTCATTAACAATAACATGTTGAGTTTGCACTTTGTCCTGTTACTTGGACAGTCAACCAATTGTGCTGACCAGTAAGATTCACAAGACAAGCCACTTCATCCAACCCTTGAGAAGTGCGGCTCTTTCCTTCCCATACTCCTTTCAAGACCCTCAACTCAATCTTCTTCGAAGCTTCAAAGTCCTGTCTTGTTCAAAATCTTGTTGATTTTCAAGAGCATATCAAAGCCTGGAGCTTTTCCTGGTCAACTGTCAGGTCTTTGAGTTTCTCTTCTTGTTTAAGCTTCACCATCTGCAGCTGTTGCTTCATTTATACTCAAGCTACTTCAAAAGGGTGTCTTTGTATGCAATCTTGATCCTTTTCTCTTTGAGCTTTTCTCAGTCTTTTGAGGGTTTTAGTTCATATTTTGTTCACTATTGACTGCTCCGAGCTTTAGATTTGATGGGGCTGATGATGGCTTATGAAGATTCAAAACGTATCTATACCAGGACATGAAGGATTTACTACCTCACTTTTGGTGCCTAGCTTTATATAGCAAAAATTCTGTCTTTCGTGTCTGGTTTTTGGGATTTTGCTCAATGTTTCAACAAGTGGGATTTGCCTGGAATTAAGTTTTGACTTTTGGGTTGTCAGATTATTTCACTATTTTGATTGTTTTTACCAATTTACAGTGAATTTGGAGAAATTGGGTCAGCTTAGATATGCTTTATCCATAGAATGATGCAGTTTGTGCAGGAGAATTAGCCTGGTTTTCTTAATTGGGTGATTTCTGCTTCTTGATTCATTTATTGATTTCAAGTCATGGATAATGTGAATGAACTGTCTTCATCCTTGAGCTTTGCCTCCTCCTCTTATCTATCAAATGGGTCCAGTAGTAACCATGTATCTGCCTCAGCCAGTTCTCAACCTGTGCCAAGTATTGAAATTTATTTGAGTCTAAACAAACTCAGTGGCAGTCTTGAGAGACTTTTACTTGAACCTGAATATGACTATAATGACGCAGAGATTATTGTTGAGGGCAACAAAGTAGGTGTTAACCGGTGCATATTGGCTGCACGTAGTCAGTTTTTTCAGTATCTTTTTAAGCAGGGAAATGATGATTCGATTAAGGAAGGTAAACCAAAGTATCTCATGTCTGACTTGGTTCCTAATGGCCGGGTTGGCTATGAAGCCTTCAAGGTTATCTTGAACTATTTGTACACCGGAAAGCTTCAGCCGTCACCTCAAGAAGTATCCACATGTGTTGACGCTCATTGTGCCCATGATGCATGTGGCCCTGCTATTAATTATGCTGTAGAGTTGATGTATGCTTCTGCCACTTTCCAGATGAAGGAGCTTGTTCAGCTTGTTCAGGTTGTTACACTTTTATTTATCTTAAAAGTTTCTCTTCTGCAAATGAATGTGTCACTCAATAATTTGTGTTCTTAGCTTGTTAAGTTGAATAGCTTAATTAGAATAGTCTGATGATAATTCATACGGCAATCAGTTTTGCTATATATCAAACATATACATATATAAATATAAATATATATATGTATATATAAAGAGTTTTTATTGAAAACACCAAAGAGATGACATTGGTTTTATCTCTGGAAGTTGAGATGCATGTGATCTTTTGAAAATATGTTCTCTCTTTATCTACTTTACCTTTTGCAATTTGTTGCACACTTTTGATACTTACAGTCTGAAAACTTACAAATTGAATTTTCTGAATTCACCTTTTGCTCCTTCAAATTGATGAAATCACTAATATGATGATGAAATAGTAACATATATGTTTTAAGATTACCCTCTCCATGTTTTACAGAATTATACTCTGTCCAGAGTATGCCAGATTAATTTCAGATCAAAGTTGAAACCTTTAATGCAACTTTCTTTCTGACAAATGTCCAATTTCCTGCTCTGGCTTGACAATTGCAGGCTGTTTTAGTACGCAATAGCCTGTGTGGCCTATAATTTCTTAATCACTGCTTTTTTAATTGTTAGCAAAAGCTCTGAAGCATTGCAATTACTAAGTGTGTGCACCAACTGTTTTTACACTACAGCCTGTGGCCTACAATTTCTTTATCAAAACTCTATTTTTTGTTCTCAGAAGCTATGAAGCATAAGAATTACTATTTGATCTGGTTTTCCACAATTGTACCACTTTCCTTTAGTCTCAAACTTTCTAGTATGAAAGGGTTTTTTTTCTCTTGCTTTTGTTGAATGTTATATCTTTTAAAACAGGACCAATTGCGATTTTTCTTGCAAGGTTTATTTGGTTGCCTTGTGTAGTTTTGGTAGGATGATGATATCTAAATAATTTACAAAATGATCCTGGTTCTTTGCTAGTTTTTGCTTGTTCTCTTTGAGTTGTTTTTGAATTCTTAGATTTGAACGCATTCGTAATCCTTCTGTTTTGGTATAACTTACTAAACCTCAGCAAGTTTTAGATTTTGACACGATGCTAGTATAATCTATATCCTAGCCTAATTTAAGTTTCAATCACTTATTTTGTGGGGAATCCAGTAGCCTATCTGTTCATTGTTACCTGTTGATTGGTATATTTATCCCACTAAACAGCAAGTTTGTCTTGTTTATTTTATGTTTGTCAACACTAGCCAGCTTTTAGGTGTTTGTATGCTGACAATTTCCACCAATTTATGCAGCGCCATCTTTCAAACTTTGTCGAGAAAGCTTTTATTGAAGACGTAATCCCAATTCTTGTAGTTGCCTTCCACTGCCAACTGAGTCAGCTGCTCTCACACTCCATCCAGAGGGTAGCAAGGTCAGATCTTGACAGTGTGGCTATAGAGAAAGAGCTTCCTCATGAAGTTTCAAATGATATCAAATCACTCCGTCTCAAATCACAGGAAAAGGATGAATCAAGTATGATGGAAATGGAACCAGTAGAGGATAAGAGAATCAGGAGAATCCACAAGGCGTTAGACTCTGATGATGTTGAACTGGTTGAGCTTCTCCTGAAGGAATCTGATATTAAATTAGATGATGCTTACGCTCTCCACTATGCAGTTGCATACTGTGATCCCAAAGTTGTTAAGGAGGTTCTTGGTCTAGGCTTGGCTACTATCAACCTTTGCAATGCCCGAGGACATACTGTACTTCATGTGGCAGCCAGACGTAAGAACCCAGCAGTTATGGTTCCTCTTCTGAACAGGGGAGCCTCTGCCTCAGAAACTACAGCATATGGTCAAACTGCTGTTGCAATTTGCCGGAGGTTGACTAGACCAAAGGATTTTTATGAGAACACGAAGCAGGGACAGGAATCCAACAAAGACCGGATGTGCATCGATCTTCTAGAGAGAGAGATGCGAAGAAACTCAATGTCTGGGAATTTGTCAATCAGATCAGAGGTGATAGCTGATGATTTGAACGTGAGGCTGGACTATCTTGAAAATAGAGGTGATGACTCTTAATTATATTAAACAATTCACTTAGATTACATTTATAATTTTATTGATAATGATTTGAGTTCAGGATAATGCAGATGTACAAATTACATGTCTTAAGTTCATTAAATTGTTTTTTTGTTTATGTTATTTTATGTCAATACTTCGATCTTTTTAGTGTTTGGGTTGGTAGAACCCCAAGAAATTTAAGAAGATGCTTAGGATGAGAAAGCATTGCATGGATATATGATATCCGGGTCTTGAAGTCCCTGGTGCCCCTGCTTATAGAAATTCGACCCATTAGTTAATGTATAAAGTCAAAATTACCAGCACCTTAGCCTACCTTATTCTTAATCAAGACATTTACTTTGAGCTTTGTATTCTTATCCTTGAAATGAGTGTACAGATTCCTTTATTTTGCAGTGGCATTTGCACGGTTGTTGTTTCCTGCTGAAGCCAAGCTTGCTATGGAAATGGCTGATGCTCATTCAACATCAGTTCCCACTGGCCTTTCAGCATCAAGAGGGTCAAGTGGGAACTTACGAGAGGTTGATTTGAATGAAACACCCTCTGGACGGACCAAAAGACTCCAAGCAAGAATGCAAGCCCTCCGTAAAACAGGTATGGCCGTCTTATCTGTGACATGTATAAATCCTCTGTGACTTGCATATTTCCTTGGCACGTGTTAACGCGGTTTTCCATGCCTATCCTCTTTGACCATACTCTTCTTAAATCCTTCATTGTTGAACCTGTAACTTGCCTGCCATGCTTACCACAACCTTTTAATCAACCCGAAAAAATTATCTAGTGATAGAACCGGGTTGAAACATGCAGCATAGTACCATGGTTACCTGTACAGGAGAAAGTTACAAAATGCTTTCAATATGGACTGTCATGTAAGGCCATCTCCAGCCATAAGCTATATCCCAAATATAGCCTTAAATTAATGCAAAATCCATCTCCAGCCATGGGCTAAATAAAATTTTGGCCAAATTTGGAGGGCCACATTTGGCCCTTTAGCCCTCCAACCGGGCCAAATGTAGCCAAGCTTTGGTCTAGGCCAAATTCATAGTGGACCCCACCATGTGCTTTTCAATCATCAAATATTAAAGCACTCCCCCACTTGCCTTATTTAAAGCATTCTCAAAATAATAAAATATGAATGATCCTAAAATATAGCCATGCATGGCTAGAGATGGAAAAATTTAGCCCTACACTATTCTTTAAAAAATTAATATTTTGGGGGGCTAAATTTTTAGCCCTGGACTACATTTAGCCCTATGGCTGAAGATCGCCTAACTTCCCTAGTCCCAGGATGAAGTTACTCCCAAAGACTCAAGAGTCTTTGTAAAACCCTATTAAGTCTAAAGCTGGACTACCATATACAACTTGAACTAGTTTAGGAAAGAGCATAACTTTTATCCTCATTATTCTCTGAGCAATCAGTAAGTTATATCATATGGTGATGGCAGTGGAAATGGGCCGGCGCTTCTTCCCCCATTGCTCAGAAGTGCTTGATAAGTTTTTGGACGATGAGATGGATATGGCTGATTTCATCCTCGAAAAGGGCACTCCAGAAGAGCAGAGAAAGAAGAAGACGCGGTTCTTGGAACTTAAAGACGATGTACAGAAGGCATTCTGCAAGGACATGGCTGAAAATAAGCGGTCAGTTTTGTCATCCTCATCATCATCCTCATCGTCTCCGAAGGAGGGGGTAACTCACAAGATTAGGAAAAGGTGAGGCTAATTATATTTTGCAGGAAGCTGTGAGATTTTGATGAATTTGTAGTTGTATTTTCTCCTTCCATATATTCTTAGGAGCCTATTTTGTGCATTCTCTTTATCAAAGATTAAGATAGTAAATTGAGTCTGTAATATATAACTTAAGGTATTTGGCTTGTATATTTGATAAAAGAGCTTACAGTTTTTAGTGAGAATGAAATCTGTACTCTTTGGATTTCCCTGTGTTGGTGTGATTATGTTAGCCTTTCCATCAAATAACAGAGAGCGTAATTCTAAATTTCTTTATTTCATAAATTTAGTTCCTTGGATTCGATATGAACTGTGGAGCAATCCATTCAAATGTCTACAATGATGTAGCAAATTTTTTTTACTACTCAAATTTCCAACCGAAGTATATGCTTCTTCATCAGATCCTATTAAAACCCAAAGGTTTTGCCTTGTTAAACATTCTATGAATTTTGCTTGAGCAGTAACAAAACTGTTTTACTCTTTCCCTAGATACGACTAGGCCATGAGAATAAGGAGGATGCTAATGTTGACCTGGGTATGAATTTCTTAATCATGATTTCAAAAAATTCTTATAAGATTATGACATCATGCATCAACGCTCGTGTCCATATACTCCCCAACAAAATGAGGTGGTTGTGTGAAAGAACCGACATTTATTAAAAGTTATTCATTCATATTTATTTGGTGCAAACATGCCTCGATCTTTTTGAGCTGATGTTGTCTTCTCTGCAGCTTACCTTATAAATAGGATTCCCTCAAGTACCTTGAATTTCCAAACTTCTTTTCAAACACTTCACCACCATCTCCAAATACCTCCCACTAGGGGTGGGCGTGGTCCGGTTCTCACATCAAATCGAAACCGGAACCGATACTATTTAATAGGTCCGATTCGGTCTGGTTTAGGCAAAAAAAAATTCAAAAACCAACCGGTTCGGTTTTGACCGATTCCAATTTTGAACCGAATTATTAATTTTTTATCCAAAAAAAATTATAATAAATAACTTAATTTTTTTGGCTTAAAAATTAACAAATAATCCAATTCATACATTTAGAGATTTTTTGAAGTTGAACTTGGAAAAATAGTGATTATAAAATTTAAAATATGGCATTAGATTTTAAAATTTTGTAAAAAAAAAAAAAAAGACCGGTGCAATGTAAAATCGAAACCGGAACCGGTTGGAATCGATTCGGTCTGATTTTGGTCTGGTTTGTTGACTTTTTTGGTCAACCGAATTTTTTTCCCCTTTTTTTTCACCGGTTCAGTTCGGTGTTCCGATTTTCCAGTCCCGATGCCCACCCCTACCTCCCACCCCAAACCTTGAACCACGGATTTTTGGCTTTGTTGTATTCGTACACTTACATGATCACCAATGCAACAAATTGGATCCCTGCGCAAAAAAGTGTGTTTTCATTAGTTATGCCCCTCTCATCAGAAAAGCTATCGATGTTATCACCTTCCAAGTTAGAAGGATAGACCTTCATGGATGTAGTGTTCCGGGAACACAACATATATTTTTCAAAAGCTTTTCACAATGGAAGAGACTCAACCTCAAAGTGATCGGTTGCCTCCCTTTATTCCTTCACAGGCGGAGCTACTGTGTCAAAATGATCGGTCGAATCCACGCTGCCAAAATCAGAAGGAGGAAGTTGAACTGTCTTATGAGATTTTGCCCCTTCTAGACCTACCTTCAGCTATAGTACCACACCAATGACCTTTTGAGGAAGTCATTCAGATAACATATCCCTTTGAAACCGATAACATTAATGAAATATACCATGATGATTTGATTTCAGAAAGCATAAAGGATACAGATACCCCTATATACCAACTTCCAAAAAGGAAGAACCGTGGTAAACCTCGAGTACAGTACGAAGTAGATCTTAAAGCCAAAGAGAAATACCCCATCAATAATAATATATCTCTGAACAGATTATCAGAGTCACATGTAAACTTTGTGAAGCAGTTGGCCGATATATTTGTCCCCAATGGTGTGACTGAAGCACTAAAAGACTCACAATATAAAGAAGCTATGAATGAAGAAATGCGAGCTCTCCAGAAGAATGCCACATAGGAGCTCGTGCCTTTACACAGAAAGAAGACGATGGAGCTCGTGCCCCTTCGTTACATGACTTCTTCTTCATATAGATAGATATAGGATCTATGGAGCAATTACTTAGAAGTACATTTTGTGCAACAGCCCTTCCTATCTGATAGAAAAGGATCCCATGATCCTGAACCGATCTTACTTGGGATCGCAAATCCCAAGTTTTTCTATGAAGAGCAGATCTAATTATATTAGTGTCTATAATTGATTTCTTCTGTGTAATACTAATCGATAGGGCCTCGTTGGTAAGTGCTACAAGATCTCGTACATTGGAACTCATGGTTATGGACCCGAATCCATTAGTATGGAACATTTTCTTTTCCAAGTGAAATCCCCTAGTATATGAAAGAGTGAAAAAGTGCTTTCGTTGTTGTGGAATAAGAAGCCTTCGTATCTTAATGCATGTATTTAATTTATTTGGAGCTATTAGAGCGGGATCCACTTTTTTGGGAATATGAGTCGAAGCAATAACAAGAATATTTCTAGTGGAACATCTTTCACAATCCCTGGAGAGATAGTTCACTAATAGACCAGGGATAAGTAATTTGACTCATTCACATCCAGATCATGAATGTTTGGAATCCATATTATGCAAGGAGACATTGCTTTTGCTAATTCGAATTGAAGGGTGATATAAAATCGGTCTATTTCCGGCATCATACCCATAGTTAGCGCATTCATCATAGTTAGAAGCTCTAGCTCCGTATCAAAGTCATGGTCGTCACTATCATCAATATTGTCGCTATCATCAATATCGTCACTATCATCAACAAGAAAACCCTTGGGCTTGTTATCCAGGAACTTGTTCAGAAATACTGTAATGAAAGGAACATAAGAGTTTGTCGCTAGGTATTTGACCAAATAGGATCGTCTAGTTCCTAGAGAACCTATCACTAAAATACCCCTAGAGAGGGATAGGGCTAAGCGGAGCGAAAAGGGTTTTCCATGAGATGGGAAATGAAAACTATTAGCCCCACAGGAGGTTTGTGAATAAGTGATTGTCTGATAATGAGCAAGGAATATCCGTCTTTCTGCTAAACAGGATGTATTGAACTCATAATTCATTTGATACTTTTTATGAATGTCAACTAAGTATCGTAAGTAAATTGCTCCCGGTTGTTCAATCATTTGATAACCAGAGTCATTCTTTGATAAATGATCACTATGAGTCAGACTAAATAGAATTTGATCAATCCTTTTTTCTGTCGTTAAGGTGGAGAACTGAACCAAGAATTCTCTTTCTTTATCATCAATCGAATCACTGTTCGAGACCCAGGATTAGTGGATCTATATTGTGAAACTCAAAGCAAATGGATTCATTGAAAGATATAAAACTAAATTAGTGGCGAAGGGGTATACACAGAGATATGGGGTGGACTACCAGGAGACCTCGGCCCCAGTAGTCAAGATCAACACTATCAGAGTCCTACTGTATCTAGCAGCAAATCTATACTGGCCACTACATCAATTTGATGTTAAAAATGCATTCTTACATGGAGAATTGGAAGAATAGGTATACATGGATTTACCACTAGGATGTAATTTAGCTCTTGACAAGAAAAATCAAGTTTGTAAGCTCGAAAAGTCATTATATAGGTTAAAACAATCTCCGAGGGCATGGTTTGACAGATTTTCTAAGTCCATAAAGAATTTTGGATACACTTAAAGTAATTGAGACCACACCTTATTCTTGAAGTGTGATGGAGGGAAAATCACTGCATTAATTGTTTATGTGGATGACATGGTCGTAATTAGGAACAACACAGTAGAGCAATAGAAGCTTCAAAAGTATTTGTCTCAAAAATTTGATATGAAGGATTTAGGTGCTCTGAAATACTCTCCTCGAAGTAGCAAGGTCAAAAAATGGTATATTTCTATCTCAAAGGAAGTATGTGATAGATCTACTCAATGAAATAGGAATGCTTAGATGTAAGCCTACTAACACACCCATTGAGATGAATCACAAGTTGTGTGAAGACATAGACTAGTTGCCAACCAATAAGGAACAATACCAGCGCCTTGTTGGAAGGTTGATATATTTGGCACACACAAGACCAGATATTGCATATGATGTGAGTGTGGTTAGTCTGTTTATGCATTCACCCAGTATTTCTCATAGGAATGCTTTTGATCAAATCTTAAGATACTTAAAGCCAGCCCCTGGAAAGGGATTAATGTTCTCAAGAATGAAAATATTGAAGTTGTTGGATATACATATGCTGATTGGGCTGGTTCCATTACAAATAAATACTCTACATCGAGTTACTTTACATTCGTTGGAGGTAACCTTGTCACTTGGCGGAGTAAAAAACAAAATGTGGTTGCTTGGCCTAGTGCAGAAGTAGAGTATCGAGGAATGGCTCAAGGAGTTTTTGAATTATTGTGCATCAGAGGACTCTTGACAGAATTGGGTTTTAAACTATAGAAGCCAATAAAGTTACATTGTGATAACAAGTTAGCTATCAATATTGCTCATAATCCAATTCAACATGATCGAACTAAATATGTTGAGGTGGATAGACATTTCATCGAAGAAAAAATTGAGAACAAGATCATCTGTCTACCCTTTGTAAAATTAGAAGATCAATTATCAGATGTCTTAACAAAAACTGTATGTGGATGAATGTTTTATGACTCACTTACCAAGTTGAGTATTGGTGACGTATATGCATCAACTTGAGGATGAGTATTGACGTGAGTTAATCTACTAAATCAAGGAGATTTATTTCCTAAGTTAATTAAGTAATTTACTTTCTTATTTTATATAATTTACACATCCTTGTATAATTAGGAAAATATCTCCTAATTAATTACTGTATCTATTTCTTTTTAAAGCATCCTTGTAAACTCTTATATATCTCATTATGGAGAAGAATATAATTAAACTAAAATATTCAAATCATATTCATATTTTAACAGCTAAACCTAAAACTAGTCGTCTACGCTCGTGCGGACAAATATTTGAAAGTAGCTTCTTATTGAACCATCTTACGCACATCTATAGTTAGAAACTGCTCATTTTTGCGTTAACGATTGAAGGCTCACAGGAATGAATGTATCTTTAACAATTGATCTCACATTAATCAATAGCTGATAATTATTCATTAATGTAAACCAATGATGGAAGCAAACTTATTATATTGTCCACGTGGACAAACAATAAGGATGGATCCACGTGAGCAAAGTGTGGTAGACCATTTTAGAATAGACTCGTCAACTGCAATGAGGGGCCCATCAATTTCCCCCAAATAATTTTTTTTTATATAAAAAAGAAAAACTTTTTTTTTTTTGTTTTTGGTTGGATGAAAAGAAAAACTTTTCATTAAAAAAACGAAAAGAAAAACGTCGAATATTTATTGTTCATTGTTCTTTTCTTTAGGTTCTGTAAGTTTCGCACGATAAGTTGCGTTGCCTTGCGCAACGATTCATCAGCTTGCTTGGGCCCGAAGCCTAATTGGGTCGTCTCGTCTTTTACTTGCCACTGGTTTCTCGCATTTTCTGTCACCCTTCTTTCTGGCTCTGCTCCAAAGCCTCGAACAAACCAAAACGCCTAAAACCACCCTCCCTCTCTCCCTATCTCTCTCCATTTTCACCTTCAACTTTATCCTGCACACACCTTTCTCTCCAAAACTCGTCGACCTTTTCAATTCTCTCTCAGAAATTATCAATTTTTCATCGACTTTTTATAGTAAAGGTGACGTTTTTGCTGATTGATGCTCGGAATTCGTCCTCCATATCAATTTCAGGGCGTTAGAGCTTTTGGGTTGCTGTAATTTTGGTGTTTCTGAATGGCAATCCAATCCTACGAATCCTACGACATGTTGCTTAAGCAATTCCTACTCCCGCACCCTTTGGTCCCATACATATCTATGCTTGTGGGTATGTTCGCCTGCAAATTGGTATGGCGTGGCTCTCTCTCTCTCTGTCTTTCTTGCCGTTTTACTAATATATACCTTTGAAGCATATATTGTATAAAGATAGTATCTTTCTCTTCAATTCCTTTTTTTTTTTAAAGGTTTATGATCTCAACCACTTGCTAAGTGCTGCTTACTTTAAGAGCTATTCCAACCTTTCAAAGATGCAACGCATTGAGTGGAATAATCGGTGATTTTTCAGCCTCTTCTTAATTACTTGTTCTTTCTTGTTCTGTTTTGTTCATTCACTCAAACCCATATGTTTTGTGTTCTGTTAACCTGTTTATACAGGGCAATCTCAACTGTCCATGCCCTTTTTATCACAGCTATGTCATTGTACTTGGTGTTTTGGTCGGATCTTTATTCTGACCAACAGCTCAACGCTTTTGTTACGTTGCAGAGCTCCCCGCTGTCTACATTTGCCTTGGGGGTAATGATGTTTCCCATTCCCTTTGTTTCAGACTCGTTTGAAATTCTTGTATCTGCTCTGTTTTAAGGTGTTATTGACTTCTGAACATTTGCATGTTGAAGCTTGAATATGATACTAGGTTTCTATATTTCATGTTTAAGCTTGATTATGCTTTAAATATGGGATCTTCTTGCATGTGTAAATTTCCAAGTAATATTCAACTAAATAGATATGACTAGCAAATCAGTAAGTAAATGCATTCTCATCTTCAAGTCATGATATAAATTGAAGCCAATCACATGAGTAGTAATGTGGACATTAGAGAAGCCAATAATAGGAGTGATGCATAATGCTAACGGATGATACAGTACCTTTTTCTGGTGTTCATTTTGGCAGGTCTCAGTTGGGTACTTTCTAACTGACCTTGGGATGATCTTTTGGTTTTACCCTGCTCTTGGTGGACTGGAGTATGTAAGTGCATTCTGTTTTGAATTGTTTGTTATTGGGCTGAATTTTGTTATCCGTGTTGCACAAGCCTAGGTGGAAGTTGTAGTATATGAAGTGAATAACCTTGATATTGGTCAAATTAACTGTGATCATGTTAATCTTTTAGGTGGTTCATCATCTTCTTTCTGTAGCATCAGTAGCATATGCTATGTTGACTGGGGAGGGACAGCTTTATACCTACATGGTTCTTATCTCTGAGACAACCACCCCTGGTATCAACTTGAGATGGTATTCATCTCTTACTAAAATGCCTTTCTAAAATCTATGATTCTGTTCATTATTGTTGATGAATGGTGGTCTTGTGAAGGTATCTTGACACGACTGGAATGAAGGGGTCTAGAACATATTTGATTAATGGGGTTGTAATTTTCATTGCTTGGTTGGTGAGTCAAATCTATTCCCAATTTTTGCACAAATTTAAATCTTTTCCTTTTCTCTAATTTTATTTTCTGCGTTACTTATACTAAGGGAAGAGTCGTTTGACAAAATCTTTCTAGATTCAACTTTTCTTCTACCATTGATATTATACATGCTTTTTATTATTATGTGCAGGTTGCCAGAATACTCCTGTTCATGTATCTGTTCTACCATCTGTACTTGCACTATCAACAGGTAACTTCCACACCTGCAAGAACTTCATTTGATTAAATTCTGAGGTGCTGTGGAGCTGGTCTGCTGACCAACCTGACCTATAATATCTATGTCTTCATTTTCAAATTGATTATTTTATTAGCTTGTGAGACACAGCAAGAAACAAGTATATTCAGCCTACATGTGCTTGCTTAACAGGTTAAGCAAATGCACATCATTGGGAAATTTTTAGCTTTCGGAGTGCCACCAATCCTAGCGGTCATGAATGTGATGTGGTTTGGCAAGATTTTCAAGGGATTGAAGAAGACATTAGCAAAGAGTCAGTGAAATACATTGGCTTAAGAAGTGACTGAAGATCTACACCTATCTGTGGTTATCTGGATGTACGATATGTCCTCTCTTGTTCTTGTACACCCCCGTCGTAGCATGTAAATGGTATACAGAATAGATCAATATGCTGAGCACATGACATGGTTTCTGATGCAGTGCGAATCTAAAGATATAGTAGATGTTCAGGAACCATTTCTTGTGATTTTAGAACACAGCTGAGCAATAGCAATATTAACTGGGTTCTTGATCCTGAGTCAAATCAATTTCTTTGTTGATCCAACTTCTGTGCTTGGGATGGAACTGAAATTATTTTTTTTTTATTTTTTTTTATTTTTTTATCTCAGCGTTTTGAGCCAGGAAGCGGCAAGCACTTGTGTTCTTCCCGCCGCCTTACCAGTCATGTACAGCGGAGCCGTCGTGTAATGTGCTGGTAAAGAAGTGGCGGTGTTATTTCTGGAGCCATATATGTATATAGTTCCTGTTTCAGCTTAGAAAATATGTATAGTTTTATAAGTAGGGAAACACTTGCTCCCACTAAATATTTTATAACAATTGTGTATCCCTGTAAATAAATAAATAAAAACCAATAGCAACAGAACAATGAAGTTCAAGAAACATGATATACATTTGTCCTTGAAGCATTTGGTAAAAGTCATTTTATCATAATGTGCAAGATTGAGACCAAAATTGAACATCTATAATGTTCGTATTTGATTGATATTAATTAAGTTTTTGTACAGTGGACCAATTTTTAATAATGAAAACAAGGATTTATACTTATAATTCTAATCCTACAGTGGAAGAAACAATGTTCAAATGGTTAAGTCCAAGTTTATATCATTGCTTCCAACCTCTTGGAAATCCTGAATGTTACTGAAATTTCCAGTTGAGCTGGACTGAGAAGTATTGTGTTCATCAGCAGAAGGCCACAACTCACTTTCTTTTTGGAACTGCGCCATGGTAGTAACAGTTGGATTAAACGATAATGAGAGCTCACAAAATCCATATAGTTGACAAGTTTCTTCATCCATAGACAATCTGCTGAGTTCTGGGGTAAGAGTATTCTGTAAAGAAAATGTGAGTTATTAATTACTTGATCTGTAAGCAATACATGTATAAGGGGGGAACTTAAAGTTGTGAATGCAACAGGTGAATTTTGTAACACAACCTTGTACCCCCACCCCAAAAAGAAAAAGTTTAATTATTAGGACATATCGGTTGCAGACCACGACAGATCACCTTCTCAAAACTGGTTTGGTGCAAATGATACTTCTGTGCTTGAAGTACCTGATTTTGTTGCTTGCCTACTGCTTCCTCTTGTGTTAATATACGTCCTTTTGTTTCCTCATCCGTTTCAGAAAACATTACATGCGGCTCATATCTTAAATAATAATTTTCAGATGGCCTACTGCAGAGGGGGAGAGAGAGAGAGAGAGAGAAAAAAAAACAGAAACGTTTTCATTGATTAACCTTGAAAAATTAAAGCTAGAGAATACACGGTGCTTTGTTATGCTTGTAATCTTTTGATTTCTTTCTTGCGAAAAGAGAGATCATATAAAAGACCAAATAAATGAATAAAGAAGAGAGATCATAAATATATATATATATATATATATATATGTGGAGAAGACATTACTGCCTTACCTTTGAGTTTGAGTTTGAGGTGAGAAAATGGAGAAGACATTACTGCTATGATCTTGAGAATATGCATTATCATTCACGCCCCTGTACATCTAACATTCAATCCAGAAATCTACTTCAGTACTCAAACCACAGAAGGACTGACTCACTACGTATTAAATACATCATGTTTTTGGTATGTATATGTACTATTTGCAGTTTATAATTATCATCTACATGGTCAAAATTAGAGTGATGAAATTAAGATAAATACGTTTTAAGACCACAATGAGCCGTTCGATCATACTTTTAGTCTTCAAAACCCTAAATTACGTATAGATGTGTAAACTTAAAGGGCAGCCAGCTTTGTCATTAGGTTAATAATTAAGAGAGGATTAGGTTAGCAAGGAGATAGGCTGCGCTGTCCATCGTGCCTAATTAAGATTAGGTAGATTTCATGAGGATTAGGTTAGGGGCTAAGCCATCAGTTTAGGAAACAAATTTACTATAACAAAAGTGGAACTATCCCAAAAGTCATCGTAAAGGACTGCTTTAATAAATGAGCACCAGCTGATGCATAATTGGACTGAATTAGCACCAGCTACTCTTTTAAAATAATGTACACATGTTACTTTTCAATAATGGCAACGGCCTTATAAGCCAATTTGATCTGATCATATCTCATCTCTCTTAGATATATTGATGTCTATCTGTTTCGTGGGAACAAGACAAAGTTCTAAAGTACAAACAAAAAGAAAACCAGAAAGGAAATCATAGGCTATGATTAGAGAATGAAAAATAAAAGATTAAGGGATGAAATTGAATATATGCTAATAATATGCACACCCTAACTTACACTAAATTAGGTCAAAACTCAAAAGTATTCTGTATCTGATTCTGTTTCGTAATTCGGCATCGATCCTAACCATTTCTCTGTTGGTTTATTGGATCTGTTTAGTTAACAAGGATGCTTAATTAGTGTTTTGTACGGCTTCGATTTTATATATGAAGAACATATATTGAATATAAATACCTGCAGATGGCTTTTGACAGAAATTTTCAGTCCCTTCACACTCATCGTCTGCAGAATGCGCTTGGGTGTTGCTTCTGCAAAAATCAGGACATCTATTTCTTTACTACTTTGATTTCAAGACACAGCTAGCTTCGTTTTGGTTTGTATATAAATAGTTATAGTGACCTAATTCTCATACACACACACACACACACACACACATATATATATATATGCTAACTGCAGCAACCAATTATTAGACTTACTGTGTTTTCCACCAAGACTTTCAACAGCTTCAACAAACAGTTCATGGAGTTGAGGTGTCCACCGCAGGCGTGGGTGATCAGATTTCTGGTAGTTCCTCACTCCAATTTTCTGATAACTTTTCATTTCTTCGTTCATACGCGAAAGATAATTGAGGAGCTCTTCACAAGCACGATGATGAATGATGTATATATGTATATATATCTAGCTACCTTGAATGAGTATGAATGCAGCCGCAACCATATGATGCTGATCAGTCTAAGACCATAGACTTTTGATGAGAATATGTACACACTTTTCATCTACCATCATGTACATGTATTGTCTTGGTCACATTTTTTTATATTTTTCTCAGATGGAATGTTTTTGTCTGATTAAAATATTCTACTAACTATTGCAAATTTATATATATGGGTAAAACAAGGCTCCACTTTTAGAAAATGTGGGGAATGGTAGTGCCTTGGATCTTTTCCTTGTGAAATTAAGCAAATTAAATTCATAATATATATATATATATGAGCCTATATGAAAATGAATGTTTGAGTGAAATAGATGATCATGCCAAAATGGAATTGTTTACGGAACAAGTCAAAGATGGAAATTAAATGCCTTGGGAGAGCGCTGCAGATCTAGGGAATTGATTGAAACGGCTAGAAAGTCAAAAACAGTGATGTAATAGTACAATTATTTAGGTAGCTAGGTATACAGCTTTAAGCTTCACACAATATCATTAAAGTGCGAAATTAATTTTTATTTTCTCTAGTGAAATTTCAGCATTGTAAACATAAATCGAAGTAATTTTGCTGATAATGTTAAGAATAGTCGTTTACACGTGTGTGGATGATTACCAATCAATCATCATTGTTCTTTTAGAAACAATATTTTGCACCTCAAGGACTAAACTCACCTGTCAAAGTTTCTAGGAGTTGTTAACTTCCTCAAGGAATTTTGCAGAACAATTCTTCATGCACCTCAAGGAATTTGAGCACAATGATAAGGACACAAAGTTCCTTCATATAATTGAAATACCTATACTCTCCAAACCCATGTGCAAAAAACCTAGGACATGCATAGTGGTTTAAAGTTTATGATTTTTGGACGACGAGCCACAAGATGGCAAAGCAAAGGCAAGTAAGTCAAGGTGTGAATTTAAAAGAAAGCAAAGGCCATCTCTTCTTTCTCCAATCAATAATTTATATACCTATCATGTCAATAAAAGACGGTGCCTACTTTTGGACCCATATGTACTGCATCTTTGTGCTGCCGTGTTCCACACTACAAACCCTAAGAATTCAATGTGCAAGAAATATATATGGAAGAATTAAACCCTAGAATAGAATTTGTTGAAAGTTTGCATGCATGGTAGTTGATTGAAGCTAAAGTCATTCCGCTGCATTCACATATATCCGTTGTACATTACGAGGCCATGATTCGAGTCCCAATGAGGTTCTATCAGTTGATTATGGATTTTGAATTCATTTCAGTATTATTCTAAATGACGATGATGATGCGGACATCACTACTAGGTTTTATCTTAGCTACAGCTTTTCATATCCAGCTCTGCTTCTTTCTTTTTTTTCAGTCAAATGGAATCTTCAAAAGTTATTGTCCTCTCCTGTCTACCTAGCTAGTTTCTATTTCACACTACAATTTGGTCCTCTTATCAACTGTTTTAATTGCCATCCTTCAACTTCTTCCTTGTAATCCTTCCCATTAACATCGACTGCAATGCAGAGAATTTTGCTTGACTTTTGCGTATGGTTGAACAAAAAGAAGACTTTAATGTATAGAAGATCTTTGGTAATATCATTGGGCCTTTCGCCTTGGGCCTATTAGGTTTTTGGGGCCTTACTTGTTAAAAGTAGGAATTATTTTTCGTTTATTAAAGTAAAATTTTGGACCTATCTTGTATTCAATTTTAATGTATTGTTAAAGTAGTTAGATAGAACCCTGGATTTTATTTGACTTTCAGAAACTCCAAATATACTTCGATTGAAGTTGATAAAGATTTTGATGAAATTTATTGGAATCTTATCATAGAGTTCTATAAACTTTTATACATTCGAAATAGTAGTGGGTCATCATGTTTGATGTTGACAATGGTAGTAGGGACGATGGTGATGGGGATGATAGAGGCATTAATGGTGCTGGGGAGAGTGGTGGTAATGACCATGTCAAGTGGCGGCGGTGACCCCAACGATGGCGGTAGTGGTAATGGTGGGGGTGGTAGTGGCGGCGGTGGTGGTGGCAATGGCAATAGCCATGACTAGATGGTAATAATAGAGGTGGTGAAATCATATATGGAGAATAAAATTAATATGTATCAAAATCTATGAGGGGAAGCAAGCAAAGATTTGTCATGGCCAAAAATCAGTCTAGAATCAATCGAAATCCACCACTTTTTGTGTTTAATTTAAAATCAATGAGTTTTTAACACACCCAAACTTTTATGGAGTCTTTTAAGTCATGATTGAATACATACAAATTTGGATGGACTTTAAAAAGTTTGGATTGAATACACCCATAATTTTAAAGACTTCTATAAAATCGTGATTGAATTGAATATACCTGAACTTTTAAACTTCTTTAAAATATTTTAAAATCTCAATTGAATACATCATTTCGACTCATTAACTCACCTTCTCTCGACACTTTTAAAATCATTAAAAGTGATTATATGGAGAAGCACGTAGGGGGTGCTTCTCCCTAGAGGTGATTCTAGCTTATCCAGAATCACTCCCAAATGAGCCCTTAATCAATTCACATCTTTCATTAGTTAAAATGTTTTAAGATTGATTTGTCAAAGTCTTATCTTGAAGCAACGCGTGATAGCAAGAATGATGAAGATTACAAAAGAAAACAATAAACCTTCAATTCTTATTGATTCTCTAGATGAGAATAACTAAGAACAAAGGGGTTCTATGCCTTGTTAATTCCAGAGGAATACCAAGTTGATAGGAAAATAGAGAGAATTCTCTAAGTTTAATATTCAACATCAAAAACTCTCTTACAATTTGCTATAAGATAGCTTTTATACTTAGGGAAAACAAACCAAACTCCAAACCCTAGCTAAAATAGGAAAACAAACTTACTTCCTAAATCAAACTCCAAATTTTAATTGAAATAGGAAAATAAAAATATTTGTCTAAAACAGATTTTTAGAACATTAATTACGCATCTTATGTTTGTCAAATTGAAATATAAAATTATGAGTGATGTGTGCTGCATCACGGCAACCCAATTTTTTTTTTTTTTTCATTTTTTTGATACAAGCGATAACGGGGAAGGGGAAAATTGAACTTAGGACCTCATATGCAGAGGATAAATACTCTTAACCACTTAAGCTACAAGCCCCTTGCAGCAACCTACTCCACTTTAAAATATCACACTTCTCTTGAGAATTTTATAGAATAGCATCAAACAAGGGTGAGCAAAGAGCAATGTCAGGTTAAGATCCATTGTATTGATGAAATCATGGTAATGAAAGATTAACAAAATAAAAACTGATTTCAAAATTTACATATTTCAAATTGAGACCCAACTTTAACTTGGCTTTGTCTAATATGGTAGGCTAAGAGTTTAGAAATTGAGACCTCGAAATATTATCTAAGTATATATCTAATTCATCTTGACACCAACTGCTTAGTTAATTTAGAGGGTCCTATAACCGCTCTGCCATATGCCACAGGCAATGATACTAACTTCTTTGCTTTCCCTACATAAGCCCTTTTTGTAAAATTGTCATAACCATTTGCTTCAATAGCATCCAGAATCTGCCTGTACAGCAGCAAAGATGCCCACACTGGCCATCTACTAGCTGAGTTGAGTTCTGAAACACCTTTCTCAGCCTCATCAAAAAACATCCTAGCTCTCTTTATTTGGCCCTTCATGAACATTTTCCACTTGTCAGTCACCTTTCCTTGAAAGATGTCATCGTCTGATAGGCCGGCTTGGGCAAGCTCATCTTGTGGGAGATACACTCTTCCTCTCGTGGCACTACAATGATCAATCAATTCAAAGAGTAAGATTTACAAGCTCATAAAAGAATGACCAAATTATTTTGTATGTGACAAAATGATGACACATAAAGAAGAAGCTTACTCTTCTCCAACATCTCTGAGTATATTAGTGAGCTGATTAGCTATTCCAAGGGCCAATGCAGCATTGTAAACAGTCTCTGTTGAAGCCTTTGATTCTGGGCTTATCCCCATTACCGGAACACTCATTAGGCCTACAGTCCCAGCAACATAGTAGCAGTAGAGGTAAAGTTCATCAAAGTTCTGGTATCTTGATTTTCTTAAGTCTAATCTCATTCCTTCTACCATGTCTTTGAAGGGCTGTCCAAAGAGAACATTGGTATGGTAAATCATTGAGTAATTCTAATAGATAAAAGAAAATTTTTAGCTCTGATTTTGGACTTGTGGTAGTTAGTACCTGTATATCAACAGGGTACTTGGAGACTGTATCAGATAGAGCAGCATCATACAAATCATACGGACGACCTTCGAAAAGATCCGTTAATCTTTTCTCCCATCTGTCAAGAGCTTTGGGTGTGATGTATGAAGCATTTGGTCCATCCACTAGCTCATCTGTCCTTCTGCACCACACTGCAGAAAAAGAAAGCAATTCTTCATTTAAAAACTATGCACAAAATTGCTTCCCCGTTTGGAAGCTTTGAAAAGAAGAAGTCAAGTATATTGATGTTAATGTGCAGAAAAAAGGATGTTTTCTTCAAAAGGGCCATGGAGGTCTCAATTGCTCCCTCAGTTGTAAAGGAGCAAAGATACTTAAAGACCATGTATAAGTCAGATTTAAATTGACTGTACAGCAATATTAAGCACAAATTGTGTAATGAACCACAAAAATTACAAGAGAAACAGAATGGGTTTCGAATAAGAATCATTATACGAACCATAAATTGCCCAAACAGCTCGTCGCCGCTCTGGTGTCATGAGTAATGTGCCTGAAAATCACAGAAAGAAACTGATAAGGACATTGCCTTGCCAATTAATAAGTATCAACATCAAGTTGTAAATTGCATAAATTTTCCTGCCTGCAATAATATGGAATGTGAAGAAGCACATCCTATCTTTAAAGTTTTGATGGTTTAGAATCTAAATCTTCATTACACTACCATAATAGTTATTTCTATATAAGAGACTAATAACCATTAAGATCCTATCCAAAAGAAGGTAAAGAATAGTTTGTATTCAATGACTATTGGGAATCAAGTTCAACTGCTGTCAAATTTCCAAAAGTTACTTCTCATTTCTCCATTTTCATGGCAACCAAATAAATTTCCTCTAGTCAATGATAATGTAAAGTACTTTTTGGATCCCAAGTGCGTGTGAACGTTTTAGAACAAAAAAAAATGATACCAAATGTTCACACTACTGCTTGGCAAATAAAAAAAGGAAACAAAATCAAGTGCTGAGTGAGTCCACCAGTATATCCAAGAAAATGAGTGGACCCGATTAAAAAAATAAGAAAAAGAGCAGATAAACAAAGACTAAAACAGAACCACAGAGAGAGAGAGAGAGAGAGAGAGAGAGAGAGAGAGAGAGAGAGAGAGATGAGCTGAAAGCCTGAAACACGTCTTACCCAAGTAAAACGTCTTGGCATATTCAGCACAGACCTCACCACATCGATCATAAGCCTGATTCAACAGATCCCAATTGCTCAGACCATCAGTTTCAATCCGTTCATCCAAGTCCAAAGCTCTCTCCTTGACCCTGCTCTGTTCTCTAACCAAAGCAGCCTGCTTGAGCACCACTTCATAGACCATTTCTTCTGATGATCTTATTGGGTGCGCAACTGCACCTGAGTAAGCTAAAACCCCAGTTGAAAAAGTCAGCCTAGAGCACAGTTTTGATCTCCTTGGGCTACCAATTCTGGGCATGAGACTCAGCAGAGAGTTGGCATTCTCTTTGGGACTAACCACCCAAAGAAGAACACCTGACATCTCGGAAGAAAAGCAAGACTGAGAAAACCCAATTGATCTCTTGCTGTTATCTTGCTTTTTGGGTTCAGCTTTTTTAATGTAAGGCTGTAAGCTGTGAGGTTGAGGCGCTCTTATGGACAGATTGGAGGGTAAGGCAAGGTTTTGAAAGGGTGGTTGGCAAATGGGTGTCCAGTAGTTTTTTGAGTCTATTGCAATATAAAAAAGCTCCCCTCTTTATATTGCTTCCAAAGGCTAATAACGATGTGTGCATGTTACTGAGGAGAGAGAGAAGCCAAATTCAAGGAATATGCTTTGCTATTGCATAGCTGGTGATACATGAAAATATGTGGACAGCGTTTAAAAGACTTGTGTAATGTTTTTTTCCTCTCTTCTGAATAGGGTTAGTCTCACTCACCGGCATGGACGAACATGAGTCATCGATCAGTATGAATCATACATCAATCAATGATTCAGAATAACCGCATGAGAGACTAAAGCTAACACCGCTTTTTTATTTTTGTTTTTGTACTTGACTCGTGAATATTCTTTTTCACTTATTATAAAATTGAGAGAACTATTCACTCGAGAGCCAATTTTAATTTTTAAGTGTTACTAAGCGCTTACTGCTAAAACAATTGGATTTAGCTCAACGATTTAATAGATTATTAGTTTTAATGATTACAGATTCAATTCAACCATAATTATATATTGTTTCTCAGGATTACACAATTTTTGTTGCTCGCTTGAGCAGCTTCGATAAAATACATATACACGTGATTTTTTACACGCTTATAAATAGAATTGGGCCTAAAACTCACTCGTAACTCAAAACAAAAATGCTCCTTGTACTATGTTTTGCCCATACCATTGACTTTATTTAGAAAAGTTTATATATGACAACAATGTGTACACTAGCTAGTATAGTAACAACAATTTGTGTAGATTGTAGATTCATTATAATTTATACATAGAAATTGTGCAAGGATTTCTATTGAATGCATAAGTTAACCAAATGTCTACTCATTAGCTAGAGGTGTTATAGTTGATTTTATTCGAAAGTATTTCGTCTGTTTTACAGTTAAACTATATGTCCATACTTGGTCTCAATATAAAATGCCTTAATATATTGAAGTTATAATAGCTCCACACGTAGGAAGTAGGAACCAGTCAAGAAAGGCATGTGGGATTCTGAATGAAGCTGAGATTGCATTTTATATTCAAGTCTTTGTCTTTGGAAAGTAACAGGTACCAACAAGGTTATTGCAATTTTACAAGAGAAAAAAAGTGGGTGTGGTGTGGATGAAATTGTTTTACATCGCCTCTTGATTGTAGGGTACTGTGACTGATGAGAATGGCTTCACCTTCAGCCTAAGTTGGGAGAGAAACTTCCCTACCCGGTGTTACTGCCTCCTCTTCTTATCGCTCTCCTCATGCGATACCGATATCGGGTAGGGAAGTACTTTTTACTAGCTGGGGTAAGGATCCTTAACAGTTTTTGTATAGCGCTTAATGATTCATGAACGAAATGCATGTGAGTGAAGTGATGTATCATTGTATTTGTGTGTATTTAACTGTCCTGTCTTGTTGACTACTCCCCATTCCCCGCAGCTCTCTACTAATTTAAGCATTTGGTCCTAGTGATTGAAACCTAAATTTTGGTTTTCATCAAAAAAAGAAAAAAAAAAGAAACAAACCTAAGTTTTGGATGCCCATATAGTCTAGAGTTGGTTAGATTTTAGTCCCCTTTCACCGTGATAAGAGTGAACTAACCCTATGAAGGAAGACATGATGTGATGGTCTAGCTAACTTCCTTGACCATTAAAGCAAATTTAATCTACTTCTCTCTTTTTTTGTCAAGCAATTCGATCTTATTACCCAAGTGACTTCAATCTGATTTGGTCTTCAAATAACTTACGCCACTTTAGTGGCAAGAGTTAGGCATCCTCCAACTAATTTGGTCCTAAACTCAAATATTCTTCCTTCAAAAAGTAACTATTTGGATTTTACCTGGACTCAAACTATTTTTTCCCCCAATCCTTCAAACTCAAATTTTAAATCCGCAACTTTATTAAACTGGTTAAGAATGGTTCAAGTCTATTTTTTTTTTCATGGATAACTTTTCTTCATTCAATCCTTTTAAATAACTTCATAGTTTAATTTTTTGAACAATTTGACCTAAAAAAATTGAAATTCCACAAATATAATTTTATTTGTGAAATAGGTGGGTAAATATAAAGTTTGGAGTGAGTTTTTGGGTTGGATTTGATTTAGATTAATTTAAAATATTATTTTGACCATTTGATTTAAATTTCAGATGTTGGACTTTTTTATTTTTTATTTAGTATTAAAATAGCTTGGATTTAATATGGATCATTGGAATTAAAAAAATTAAAAATATATATGCGCGACTGCTGGCGCACGATAGCTTCTGCAGCAACAGTTGCACGACACCTGGTGCCCATTGATTCCTCCTTGCACATGGAATGCGTCAACCTTGAGTGGGCTCCAAGAAAAAGTTTTCGAGTCCATCTACATGCACTGGTATTTGAGAATTTATCAAAAATAGCCAAAATTTACCCCTCACTTTCAAAAATGTTAGTTTTGATAAAATCTTTCAAATATAGCCAAAAACGCACTTAAATAGACACAAATGCCCTTAAAAATTAAAACCCACATAAACTTCAACTTTCAATGATCCAGGCATACCCAAATTGGAAATATATTCATCCAAATAAAAAAGAAATACAATTAATAAGTTCTTTATCTTCAAATCCAATCCAACAAACAAAATTAATTGTATTTCAAGTGGCCAACAGAAAATCATGGAATTAAAACAAAGATGGAAGGAGAGAGAGAAAGAGAAGCAAACCTGGGATTACAGATTGGTAAGTTGAATTAGGGAGTGTAGGAATTGCTTCAGACCAAGGCTATTGTGGGAGCATATATTTTCGTCTCCAATCAGGGCACGCCACGTGGAAAAGAAGATTATCTCTTTAATTAATTAATTGAACCAGTTTATCTGGCCAATTAATTAATTAGGATAAACATATTGATTAACATGATATTATCTTTATTTAATAAGATAATATCATTAGTTAAGATATTATCCTAATAAAGAGATAATAATGACATTATCTTAGATAATTATCTCCATAAAAGGAGATAATATCATTTAATTAAGATATTATCTCCTTAAAAAGAGATAATTATCATTTAAATCAGATATTATCTCAGTCCGACTCGATCCCTACGAAACCCTAGCCCCGAGGCTCCTATAAATAGATGACATTATTCATCATTCGAGGTACATCTAAACTCACATCTAAACTCACTTCAGAAAACCTACTCCTAATACCCGAGAAAAATACCCGTATCTCTCTCTCCCTCTCCACTCTCCATATTTTCTACACACGGCTCCGGCCACCACACACGGCTCCGGCCGCCCGGTTCACACCATACATAAACTCCGTACCCTTTGCTTAGCTATTGTTTTCCTACAAACACTCGAACTAACTTAGGCATCGGAGGGCCTTTGGCCAACACCCCCCGGGTGTGGTCTATTTACTCCAATCTGTTTTACAGGAACCGAGGAAGAGAGAGAAGGAAGATCGAAGGTTGAAGGATCTAGAAGCGAATATTCTCCCGTGAGATTATTTGCACAAACAGCTATAGACATGCGTGCTCAGCAATAGTTCAACCAAAGGCTACAGACGTGCGTGCAAATCCAAATTTTGTGTATTAGGGTTTTGCTTTTTAGGTTTATGTGGGTTTTAATTTTTAAGGGTATTTGTGTCTATTTAGGTGAGTTTTTGGCTATATTTGAAAGATTTTATAAAAACTGACATTTTTGAAAGTGGGGGGTAAATTTTGGCTATTTTTGATAAAAACTCATGGTATTTGGTCCCAAGTTTGAGTTTTTAATTTTGGCCCCTTATTTTTCTTGAGTTAAGAGAGGAATTAGGCTGTAATTTGGGATTATTTGGGTTTGGCCTCATAAATTGAAGATGGCCTCAGAGACGGTAAAAGAATAATGCTAGTAGTCAATGGGTTCCCATCACATACGGTACCCCCGTTCGAACCCCGTGGCAACCCCGTACGACCCCAATGTACAAAAAACTAATAATGCTAGAAGAATTGTATTAATCGACCAAACTGACGTAATAATGTATATTAAATATTAATTATTTCTACTAAAATATTAATATTGTCAAATCTTTTGATATATATCATTGAACATTATGTGAATGGTAGCGCAAAGTAATGTAGTTGATCGGATGCTTGTAGGTAGGTATGTTGGAGAAGATGAGAGGAAGATCCTTCCATGATTCCATATGCTTTTGTTGGGGGCCACCGTCACCTTTGCTTCATCGTTTTGGGTAGCCAGGGTATCTGAACATGTGGTGGTGGTGTAGAAATTCCAAGATGACATTTTGATTTCTTGTTCTCACATGCAAAGGAAATGGAGATGGTTTGGCCTTTCCCATATATAGAGTAGATCTTATCGTAAATACACCACCAACATGGAAAATAATATAATTAATACTCTACACATCATGCATTTTGTATCCCATATAACACATTAAAATGTGTGAATTCAACTTAGAGATATCTTTGAAATTTTCGAGACGTCGTTTAGAAAATTATTTTATATCACTTACGGTAATATTAAGTGGTTGGCATATTGACACATAAAATACTTGTCAACATTGTAAATAATAATAATGAAATCTTTGGTGTACTGCACATTTAATTACTAGCGGATCCATAAGTAACAATGAATGCAATTGTCCTTACTTATCATTATTGTTACACATTCGAAATGTTCTTTTGAAAGAATAAGGTGTCCGATAAAATGCCTTAAAGAAGTCAACCTAGAGTAGGAAGTCGAGGGTAACTGAGCCAAGTGGTGCGTGGTCACACCTCGTCCCATAACGCAAAATTCCTTAACACACAACTGAATTAGATCATATGTTGATTTATTAGCATATGTTAGTAATAGACAAGGATCATAATAACAATGATGAAAAAGTGTGGACAACAAAAATGGTAGTGATAAAATGACTCATAGGTTGTCGATTGTCCATTGTTGTTGTGGCCATGAATCTCCCAACCTCAATCTTTTCGTACACTTTTTAGGTTCTTTTCTGCTGCCATGGAGAATGCCACAAGGCCCACCGCAATTAAGTTCACCACACACCATGGCCACCATATATATGCGAAGTGATGGGGAGCCAATTTAAGGTGCTTTTGGTAAAAGACAACGACCCACTTGGCTTGGCAAACTTTAATTGTATTTTGGACTAGAAAGAACCCAAGTGTGTGTGTGTGTGAGACCAAATTTGGTGGCTGTGAATCAAGTGGTGTTGCTATCTATCACTTGGGTGTGAGTTGGACACAAACGTCATTTGTTTTGCCTTCTGTCATGGACACTCCCTGGTCACTCATTGTTTTGCCTTTGGCAAAGATTCATTATCTTATGGAAAATGAATTTTGATCTTACGTGTAGTTTTCAAATTTTCCTGTACAATTTCTGCATGTTAGGTTTAGTCTCTTTGGAATTATCTGTTGCCTCGTAGATGGTACCAAATATTGCCAAATCAATTAGATAATTGCATTGCATCTACATCCGTATCACTTCATAATTTCTCTTTGAAAAGAGGTATATGTCGCCAAAAAAAAAAGAGTGATGAGATTCACTCCATCCATTATAGCAACAATAACTGGGTTTTCCGTAGCTGAGTAGATTTTACAATTAGAAACTGGCAAATTAGGAACGGTAAAGGGAAAATTCAAACTTGCAACCTCATTCTGAGTTGGAAAGAGAATTACGCAGAGGAGAAAGACAAGACTTTGCTAGGCCCAACGTTCATAATAATTTGGGTCATGCTAATCTTTCAATGGGCTTGGGCTTGACTACGGTTTAAATTGTGGGCCATTTACCACATGCCCTGAGACTCATCCTCACTAAGCTCAAGTTATTGGCCCCACATCTCATGGTGCTTTTTGAACTTTTGATAATTACGTCTCACTACTTCGGATCAGTTTTCTTCAATTACTTTTATGTTTTCGGTGACATTTGCTTTTCATGTCCTTGTTTCCATGACATGCCACCCCACACAGCAAATTTCACACTCCATACACATCATAAATGATTATATATATATATATATATAAAAGATCATTAATCAAAAAATATTTTCACATTAGTCTTGTATGTGTTTCAAATTTGAAATCTAATCTCTTTGTTATTTTTTTATTTTTGGAAAACTCAATTCGTTCTCCAACACATAAAAACAAAATTTTAACAGAAAAAGAAAAGAAAAACATAATAAGACGGTTACCATTTGGCTTCTTAATTAATTTTGAGAATGCTAGCAATAAATGTCAATGAAAAAAGAAAGTATTGTTGAAGAATATGTGCGCCTCATAATGCATGAACGGTTAGTATATTCACATTCTCTTTTAGTTAGAAATATTATGGTCTTATGGGGTGAGTAATTACAATGTGGTACTTCCAACGAAAAAATAAAAGAAATGATAGTGTGGTACTAGAGTATAGTCACACATCATAGCTTGTACTCCGCATGTATAAAATAACTATACCTTCTTTTTATTTGAGAAATTCTGGGATTGCATTCATAATTCAGCAAAAAAAACCACTAGTCACAAAGTAGTCACAAAGTGTCATTACAATAACAGAGCGATCTAACATTAAGACAATCTGGGACTTCTCCACTAACAATCATGTAGGATCAAAGAAATTTTGGCATAGGCATCCCAACTAAGAGTGCAAACTCAAAACAACCAAAAAGAGATAAAGCTTGAAAAAACCAAGCCTTAACAATACAAAGAAAATTCTCACATAAGTGAGGTGGAAAGATCTCACAAAATAAGAGGTGAAAACTACAGAAAAAACCCAAATAGTCGCGACTTATTCTAAACATGAAGAAACCGCAAAAAGAATGGTGTTAGAGATCCAACATTGAAACTCAGATGGAGATCTGATGCCAAGAACATCTGCCTGTGATAAGTGGAGGAAAATCATAATAAAACAAAGACAAATAGGGGAAACCTTTTGTCTCTGAAAATAAGGGAAGAGAGGAGAAGAGAGGAAGGGAGAAGGGGAGATGGGAGAAAGAATAGTGGCTTCCTCCTCTCTCAAATTGAAAAACACTTTTTGGGAAAGAGGGGGCTTATACAATAACTATACCTGAAAAATAGAAAATATCAACATCTCGTCCAACCATATACCATACAATAATTTTTGAGAGCTGATTTTCTCACTCTTCTTTTATCCACTTACATTTGTTGGAAACTGTATGTTCCCACTCATCTTTTATCCACTTACACTCCTTTATTGGAAATTATGTTTTATAGTTAAAAGTATTAAAAAAACCAAAAAAGAGTGTAAATCAACAAAAAAATAATGAGAAAATCAACACCCTAAATTATTCTAAGGAAATATTTGCTTTGCCTTCTTTTATTTTTGAAACAAATCAACAATGGCATGGGTAATCTGAATCCATTTTATAATCTGAATATATTTTATTTATTAAAAGAGACGAAGACAATTTGTACACAGATAGACGTTATGAACGAATACCCTAATGTGTCCAAACAATTAAACCTGTAATTACAAACATTCTTACTTGAGCTTCCATACGCCCTTCCCTTCCATATGCAGTACAATACTCGCGGTTTCTCATATATTTTTTTCTATTTGGGCCCCAAAATTTCTACCTAATTGCTATATCAGCCCCTCTCGCACCACGTTTCACCACCCACAGAGCGAGTATTGAATTCAACACACTCGATCAGTACACAAGACCCCAGGCCCCACCAATTTGGCGAGGCGTATTTGTTTCCCTCGTTTTGTTTGTTCAAAATTCAAAAACGACCCAACAACTCCATTCATCCTCTCTCTCTCTCTCTCTCTCTCCTCTCTCTCTCTCTTCTCTCTCTCTCATTGCATAAATCACCTAAAAAAGAAAACCAAGAAGAAGCTAGGGTTTGTTTGTTTGTTTTTTTTTCTTTTAATTTTCGCAATCGATGTTATGCTCGCTGTTGGACCGTGAATTAGGGCTTCTCTGCAGATCGGTTTTGAGGTTTCTTGACAGGTCGGTTTCGGGAGCTATGGGCTGCTTCTTTGGTTGCTTTAGGGTCAAGGATGATCGCCATCTCCGCTCTCGGCCTCACCTCGTCTCCCAATCCTCGCGTAACAATCAGACGGTAAGGTTTCAGTTTGGTTCCCGAGAAAATGTTTCTTCTTCTCAGTGTCTGTTTTTACTGTTCTGTGAATTATTCGAAATTTTGTGAAATTTTGAGGAAATCAGAGTCAATTGAGTACTAATTTGTGCTTGTTCTTGAATTAGCCTAAGAAAAAAAAAAGATCATATAAATTTTCAATTTTTAATTTGGTTGCTGAGGATATCATAGAAAATGGAACCAAAAGCATTTCAATTTACTATTTGTTTTGTTCTATTTCGTTTTATTAGCTACCAACAGTCGATTAGTGTTTCTTTTAGTTAGCTTGACAACAGTGGATGAATGAGTTCTATATAAAATAACACTGCTTTCTTGTTTTCCATTTCTTTTATGTTAATCAGGAAGTCATGATATCTCAAAACCGTTTGTCGTCTCTATTTTCAGCCGAAGGTATATTATTTTATTATTTTTGTCGCATATCAACCTTTTTCTTCAATCTGAGTCATAAATTTTATTGCTGATTTTACTTCTTGTTTGGTTTGCATATAACTCTCAAAGAGAGAGAAGGTTCTCCAAGCAAAGATAGGGAAAGTCCATGTTATGGATCTCCACAAATTGACAAGGAGCTGAGGAATGAGGTATGAGTTTGGAAGTATTGGAACCATAGTCTTGTGCATTCCAGCTTTTTACTATGGCTTTTCCCTTATAAGCTAGAACATTGACAAATTTAATGACCTTTTGTCCTGCGCACAGTGAACTTGAAAATGAATATAGCACTTAAAGATATAGATTATTTAGATGGTAATGCTAAAGAATAAGATAATTCGAATCTGATAGGGCCATTTTTGCCAATTAATTTGTTGGGTGTTTTAGTGAAGAAACAACATCAATTCATGTTGCTCCTTTAGTGTAATGTGATATACTGCAACAAAGACGTTCTTTTCCAGTATCATGGTGTTTAAGTGAAGAAACAATATCAATTCATGTTGCTTTATAAGTTAGACAGTGTGACATTCAATGGAGCTTTAATTCCATTTTTGTAGTAGATTTAATCTCATTGTTACAATTTGCTGGTCACATTTTTGTTTGAATTTCTTATACTGTTGGAAATATTTATTTTACTTATCAACCGCACCTTATTCTGCAGGCCAAGTTTCTTAAAGCTTGTGGTACGTTAGTAGAGACCCCAGTTGAAATTCGGAAGGCGTCTTCAAAGTTAAATGGCTCACCCCATCATGATAGAGGTTCAGAGCCTCCAAAGTTCAACTCATGGCTTCCCAACACATCCATTAAACAACTTCAGCAGGAGGATCAACCAGATCAGCCCCTTACACCTATTAAACTTGGTGAAGAGTGGGGAAAGGGATCACGTCGTTCAGAGCATACACCTAGCAGGTTCTACAACTGTATTGAATGCTTGAAAATTAATAGATTTGCTATTTATAGATGACTTGGGAGATCGTTTACTAAACCATAATTTCAATCTGACATCGTTTAGCATTGAAATTTTTTTTTGTTTCCATAGGGAAAAATCGGTGCAATTTGAAATGGTCTGCATAAAATAATTGAGTTTTTCTTTTTTTCTTTTTCTGGTGTAATGATCTGGACTTTCAGAACCTTTTAGATTTAGTAAACATACTTGATTCGTGGGACTTTCGTCCTTATATTTTAGATGTTATTTCCTTGGAATAGCATAGCTTCTGACACTTGTCCAATTTATTTTGTTTGCAATGGTAGTATGTCGAACCAACAGAATACTGGAGGAATCTCTATCAGCTCTACTGAAGGCAGTGGAATAGTTACTGATTCGACAATCAAGACTGAGAGTATTTCAACTCCAGATGTCCAGTGCAGGAGCAAGGCTGTTCGTTTTGAATGCGATATCGATACAAATTCCTCCAGAGGTTCTTCGTCTGAAAATTATAGCCGGAGTGCGAAGGTATCTGAAACTCCAGGAAAACAGAGCATATCAAAGCCTTCAGTTTATCCAACCCCACTAACTCTGTCTGATGAGATGCAGACACCAGGAACTGTTTTCCCCGCAAACCTGGGAAATTTTCCAAATGGAAAGGCTCGAATCAGGTCCCAGTATGTCTATGCCGTGCAAAACCCTGTAGAGGGCATCTCTCAGTGGAAGTTAATGAAAGACGAAGATTCGAACTCACAGGGACTTTCAGGTGAGCTAAGAGAATCTCTTAACCAATCCGGAAATGCAACCCCTATATCAGAAGTGGGGGCCAAAGAAACTTCATCTGGACAAGAGTTCAATGTGGAATCAAGTTTGTCCTCCTGGCTGAAACCAGTAAATCGAGATGACAACAACCAAAACTTTGGTTATGTTCCTGGCCGAACTCGCCATTTTGGAAGAACTCCTGGGGACAGGCCTATCATTGGGCTTGTTGCTACTCACTGGAATGAAGATGAGTCTACTCGTATCTCGCCGAAGTGGTGGGACGGCAACGGGATCCCAAACTCAACTAATAAATACAAGGAGGTATGCCAAAGTGCTTTCTATTTCTTTTTGCAGCCTTGAATCTTTAAAGCAGTGTTTTGGACTCTGAAGTGATATTTTAACTTTCAGGATCAGAAGGTGAGTTGGCATGCGACGCCATTTGAGGAGAGGTTAGAGAAGGCATTGTCTGAAGAGAGTTCATCTCTCAGAGGTATTAAATTGCTCTGTTCTGGCAAGGGTGTGATTTTTGTCTAAAGAAGCATTGATTTGCCTTAACAGCATTTGTTTTGTATGCAGAAAACACATTGAGGGAAAGCCAATTGTATTCGATGAGACTGAGGAGAGTGATACTGCCCTTTCTCAGTTGCAATCTTCATCCCAGCCAAAATCAGTGGTTTCATTCTGATGAAAAGATGGTGGTTTTATCCCATTTTGTTGCTTGTGTTACATGAGTTTTGTTGTTGAGGAAGTTAAGCTCATTAAAACTTAAATTTGAAGTTTGCCTCTTGGGGGTATGGGGAAACTTGTTGATTGGCCTACATCAAGCAAGCCACTGAACGATTAATGCGGATTCTGGAAATTTTATTACTGTGTCAATATAGTCATGCTGGCAGCATCCTAAGCTGCTTAAATGTACAGAATTATCGGAAATCATATCTCAGTGTTTTGGACTATTTATTTATGCTTCAATCTCTATTGCTGTCATTCTCTGTTCATTTGAAAACATTGCAGTTTGTGAGTAACTTAGTGTAGTCCGGACTCGGAGCATGGTTATGTTTACGTGTTATAATATAAGTGGTATAACTCATTTATGTAAGTAGGAGAATTGATATTAGATGTATTGGAGTAAATATTCTTAATCTTGAACTACAAACTCTTTGTACTACGTGGCTGTATTTTAGTGTTATATAATAATTTCTCGGAATTTGGGTGTTCTGAAGACAAAAACTTTGAGTGATGTCACCCAACTCAGGACCCATCATTACCCAGAAAATATGAATTGGGTTGGGCTCTGACAACCTAGGTCCACTAAATAGGCCCAAATTACATAACACTGCAGCCCTAAAATCCAGAAGAAGAAAAAAAAGCAAAACTGAAATATAAATGGAAGCTTCCCGTCGGCGTTATGTAGAAGGGCGCGAGCGGAGCGGCTGCTGGGGTGTGAGAAAAAGAGTTCAGAGGAATGCTTTGCTCGAAGCGGCATTTAATCAAACACCATGTAGACACGAAAATAACTGAGGGGACCGTGATTTCCCATACAATTTTATAGTTTTCAATCTGAATGCGTTTGGTTACTTTGCTGCTCGTATGACATCTCCTCTGTCTCTCTTTCTCTCCCCACTCTGACCACCTCGAACCCTCGGGGCCTTATGATGATGTCTGAAGGCTCCAGTTCGCTTTGAATAGTTTTTTTTTCTTTAGGTTTGATTAATTTAGTTTTTCGTATTTTTTGTTCCATGATTTATGTTCTTGTTGGTTTTTATTTTCTTCAGTAACCATGAAATTTTTACAATTTATTTTGATTTTCATATAAGACATTGCCTGTGATGTAAGGGTTGCTATGCAAGCTGGGTTTAGAATGGCTTTAAATTTCAAAGACCAATTTTTTGACATTGTGATTTAATATAATTTATACAGAGTTGAGGTAAAAAAGGTGGGTGGATGATCACTTTAAACTTTCAATGGTTTTGATGATATAATCCTAGTTGAATGCATGTATTCTGGAGACTTTAGGCACCTTGGTCCTTGGGGTCCATACAAAGCAGAGATGGCTGTAGATAGGCCACCATGATTGGCTTGCCCTGGTGTGTAGTTGTCTGCTTGCTGCTTCTCCTGTTGCAGGGATGACCAGGCGGCTGCCTTCTGTTGTTTTGTTTTAGTCGCTAGGGTTTCGTTTGTTTTGGGCCTTTTGACCTTTGCTATGTTGGGCTTCATTTGTAACCCTTACTTATAAATGAAAGTCCACTTTGACCCCAAAAAAAAAAAAAAAAAAAGATTGGCTTGCCCCAGTCTAAGGATAATTAAATTTCTACCGGCCCTTGTGATGATGAGCTAAGAGCTTATCAAAGCAAAAGAACTAGTGACCAAAGGCAAATTGGATACCTGTTTTTCAATACAGAAATGAATTCTTCTGAGAGAGGAAGAGCTAGAGAGTCTATATAAGAACTGGGAACCAAAAGCTGTTCTGCAGAGACACTTTGTAAGTTACTTGTTTTTTCAATTGTCAAAAGAATCAGAATGGTAGTAAAGGTGTATGGCCCTTTCTATGCTTCACCTAAGCGTGTGCTAGTGTGCCTTGTTGAGAAGGAGATTGAATTTGAGACTAGCCCCATTGATCTCTTCAAGGGAGAGCACAAAGACCCTGAATTCCTCAAATTGCAGGTTAGTTTTAGCTATCAATTTTCAATTGTTAATTGTGATTGCTCTACTCATACTTATCTCTTTGGAAATTATGTACATATATGATCTTTGTATTGTTTTGTCTTTACGTGTAGCCTTTCGGACAAGTTCCTGTCATTCAAGATGGGGATTACACTCTATATGGTATGCTGCTTTTTTAATTTTATATTAACATTCACTGACTTCAATCCGTTTTTGCTTGCTCTCATGATAAATATTAAGTCGTTCAATAATAATGTTCTTGTGTTTTCTTTGTTAGATATATGTTGAAAATTCTATAGTTGAAATTTTCTATTTCTAAACAGTCTAACATGTTATGTTCTTAAGTTATAACAACGTTGATGAAAACTACTTCGATCATGCAGATTTTCATTTGAAGTTGAATGTGTTTCAGATTAGAAGCCTGATAACTAAGTTGCTGGGGTATTAGTATTCACCCTAGTAATTGTGTAGTATGTATTTACTTTGCTTTGAACTTTTGGGATGAATTTCCTAAATCTGCAAAGCTTTTCAGTCATTACAGCAGGATATATAATATTTGGACATGTTTATGGGCAAGATTTGACTATATAATATCAAAGGCTAGAGTATAACTACATATGGCATTACATTTTGGGGCCTTACTTCAGTTATTTATTTAAAATTGTGTGCAACATCCAGCAAACATTGGAATGTTTAGGGAGAGAGAAATTTATGCAAATTGTTTCATGACAAACTTGTTATCTGGATTTTTTTTGTCTGCATCAATGTAATGATCTAACAAGTTCTTTGATAAAATTGTCAAAATTTGATATGCAGAATCGCGCGCAATCATAAGGTACTATGCAGAAAAATACAAGTCCCAAGGGACTGATTTGCTGGGAAAGACAATTGAGGAAAGAGGTCTTGTGGAACAATGGCTAGAGGTTGAAGCAAGCAACTATCACCCACCACTCAACAACTTAGTCCTTCACATTTTGTTTGCCTCAGCATTGGGTTTTCCTTCGGATCCCAAGGTCATTCAAGAGAGTGAAGAAAAGCTAGGGAAGGTGTTGGACGTTTACGAGGAGAGGCTGTCGAAGAGCAAGTATTTGGCTGGTGATTTTTTCAGCCTTGCTGATCTTAGCCACCTTCCATTCACCTACTACTTGGCAAATAGTATGGGGAAGGAGTATATGATAAAGGACAGAAAGCATGTCTCTGCTTGGTGGGATGATATTAGCAACAGACCTTCTTGGAAGAAGGTCCTCCAGCAGTTTGGTGCCCCATTCTAAGGTATGGGAAGAAATTTTTGCATGCAACGAGTGTATACAATGTGTATCATAATAATTTGTCACATGAACGACATGTGAGGGAATTATTGTTGGAGGAACGTTGGATTCACTGGTTGTACACAAGAATTTTTTTACCTTGGGGCTTTGGCCAAAATAAATAATTGAAAGTACTTGTGGGAATAAGAAGCGCCCCTTGTGATTTGCTCTCTCTTAGGACTTAAAAAAGCATTCTTGCTGGATCTGTAATCCATTCAGGGTGTATAAGTGGATTAATATGATGGAGTTGGAAAAGTTTTGTTTGTTAAAAGCAGTAGTTATTTCCCCTCTTGTATAATCCAAGCTTTTTTAATTTTTTAATTTTTGGATACAAGCGGTATTGGGGGAGGGGAATCGAACGTAGAACCTCAAGTGCAGAGATAAATGCCCTTAACCACTTGAATTACAAGCTCCTTGCTAGACAATGGTGGGAAGGAGCTTAGACAATGGTGGGTTTTAGAACCGTTATTTAGATTAAGGTATGGGTGTGGTGAGTAATTTGAGTGCATGATTAGTGGCTTTGGTATAATTCATATTTTTGGGTTGAGCCTGGACTTTAGAAAGGTTGGTGGCTTACTACTGACTACTGAGAACTGAGAACTGAGAGCAACCTGTCAGTTTGGGCCTAAATTGGTTTCTGTCTTTGAATAGCCTACAAAAAGATCATAGATCTTTGCAACTGATTTATCGACATTTTTTTTTCTCTAACAAATTGAACAAATTTACAATGGATTTCTATGAGTTATTCCCTAATAATTAATTAAAAAAATAAATCGTAGACTACAGATATGAGCGAGGCTAATTGATCAAAGTAGTGCTTCCATTTCCTTGCGAGTTTGATTGTCATTTATCATAATTTAGACTATTGAAGACGGTTGAGAGGCCCATACATATCACTCATTTGAACTTTGGCATCTCATATTAGTGAATGTGCCCAAGCTATCCATACAAGATATTCAATCAGAATCCAAAAATATTTGGTTCAGTAGCACATTGATTTCATGCTATTTGGGTTGGTGAATACAAAACACATTGTTTTCATGCTACATTTGATTTGGAGCATACAAAACGCATTGTTCTCATACTATTTCAGAACCTCACTTGAGTGCATGAATGGCATGGTGACACATGCGTTCTGAACCCTTTTGGCTCTTTTTTCAATTGCTCATGCAATGCACAGCAGCCTAAATAGCACTATGATGTCAAAGGCTACCATAATGAAAAATACTTTCCTCCTTATTATATAAAGAGGGTTCATACATTCTTTTTAATATCAATGTGACGTGTATAGTTTTTGTTGTTGTGTTTTTAATAAATTATCTCATTTCAGAGGGGGCAAGCAGTATCCACTCATAATTGTCTTGTGCCTATTAAAGAATTAACTTCATGTGGAACCTACCTACTGTCCACTAGCTACTCACAGCCTTCAAAAAAGATAAAGACAAACAACATGGTGACACCCCAATTTTATCTTTCTGCACTTCATTTTCTGACATTTTCTCAGTGCACAAAAAATCTTATGAGCTTATCTGTTTTGGAGTGCAGAGGCCAATTATTGGACCAGTAGTTATGGGCATATCACACCTTAACTACTATAAGAACTAAGAAACCAAAATCTAGAGTACTCTGCAGACTGAGATCTAAATACTTGGTTTCTCACTGAAACAGTAAGAATGGTGGTAAAGGTGTATGGCGCTGCCTATGCTTCCCCAAAGCGTGTGCTAGTGTGCCTTGTGGAGAAAGAGGTCGACTTTGAGACCATCCCCATTGATCTCCTCAAGGGAGAGCACAAACACCCTGAATTTCTCAAATTGCAGGTCACCTTTTGCTATTAATTCAATCTTTTGTCATTGTTTCTGCTCATCATCTCTTTGGAAATCATATTTATCATGTGTATATATGACGGTTGATCTTAATTTGTATTGCTTTTGTCTTTAAATGTAGCCCTTTGGAACAGTTCCTCTCATTCAAGATGGGGATTATACTTTATATGGTATGCTAAATCTTTAATTTTGGGATCAAAGTTAGCGTTACATTTCATTTTTCATCTTCTAGCATACCATTTTGTGGGTTTGCTTCAATTCATCATTTGAATCTGTGTAGAGCATCAAATTGGGATTGTACTGTTTGGGAAGTAAGAAAGTTTTGAAATTTTTTTCTTTGACAATAGTGTTCAGTGGTTTCTTATCAGCATCATCAACATAATGATCTAACAAGTTCTCTGATAAAACTTTCTTTGATCTGCAGAATCACGCGCAATCATAAGGTACTATGCCGAAAAGTACAAGTCTCAAGGGACTGCTTTGCTAGGGAAGACAATTGAGGAAAGAGGGCTTGTTGAGCAATGGCTAGAGGTTGAAGCACACAACTTCCACCCACCACTCTATAACTTAGTCCTTCACATTTTGTTTGCCTCAGCATTGGGTTTTCCTTCAGATCCCAAGGTCATTCAAGAGAGTGAAGAAAAGCTAGGGAAGGTGTTGGACATTTATGAGGAGAGGCTGTCAAAGAGCAAGTACTTAGCTGGTGATTTCTTTAGCCTTGCTGATCTTAGCCACCTTCCATTTACTCAGTATCTGGTGACTATTTTGGGGAAGGAGTATCTGATAAAGGACAGAAAGCATGTCTCTGCTTGGTGGAATGATATTAGCAACAGACCATCTTGGAAGAAGGTCCTCGAGTTTGGTGGCCCGTTTTAAGGCAGATGTATTTTTGCATACAGCGGGTGCATACAATGTTTTTCGCTTAGAGTTATTGTGAGAAGGGCTTTACATTCACACGTAGTATGTACGAATTTCTCTACCTTGGGCTTGGGCTTGTGCAAAAATAAATAATCAAAACTACTTGTAAGAATAATGATGTGCTATGTCCTTCATCATTTGCTTTCTCTCTTGGCACATGGAAATGTATTATTGCTGCATCAATAGACTTCTTTACCTTTTCTTTTTGGCTTTGTCTTGACAACTTGTTATGGTTAACAGCTTGGTTGAATAAGTTCCTCATTTTTGAATTATGAATGCTCAAGCTGGATTTGGGAGGGGTTTTAAAGCCAGTCCATTTTTGGGTTTGGGCTGGATTTTAGTAAAGTTGGTGGCTTAGCTAGAAGCAACCAGTGGGCTAGCTTTTCCTAGACTTTGTACTGATTTAACTTCACCCAAAAACCGAAGTTCGATGTTAAAAGCTTTGTCTTTCTCGCTCTCTTTTGTCTCTCTTCTCACTCCATCTTCACACTCTCGCGGACGGCCAGACCCATCTGCCAAGTCTTGGGTTAAGCCTTCACCATTGAAGGAAAGAACGAGGTACTTGAGCTATTTTTTGGTCTGCTTCTTCAATTTTTTTTTCTTCCTACATTTGATTCTGTGATGCAAGTTTTGATATTATACCGATGCTTGAATGAATGGTTGAGGTTTTGCTTGGATTATGTTTTATTAATGTGTAAGAATGGCTTTTTGTTCTGAAACACGATTGATTTGTTGGGAAAGATCAATTCCATTCCACTATAGAAGTCTATTTTCTAAGGGGCCGTTGGATAACCATTTCAATTTTAGTTTTTAGTTTTATTTTTTGTGCTAGAGTATAGAGGAAAATGAGAGTGAGAATAAGAGTGAGGATGAGATTGGGAAGAGGATAAGAAGGGAGGATGGGAGGGAGGAGTTTTAGTTTTTGTTTTCACTTTTGTTACTCCTCCCTCACACCCTCCCCTCTCATCTTCCCTCTCAATCCCATCTCAACTCTCATTCTCACTTCCATTCTCAAACGGGCCCTAAATGTCACATTTTTTCTGTAGGGCTTGGAGTTTCGTTGGTAATAGAAATTGAGTAATTGCATTTCATTTGGAGCGTTATTTGAATTAGAAAAACCAAATTTGTATAATCTTCAATGGTTGTAGCAAAGGGAAAAGAAACAAAAAAGAAAAGTAGATCAGAGCAAATGAGAAAGGGAAGTTGGCAAACCCATTTTGGGATGTGAAAATTGTTCTCATCATGAATGCTTTAGAGGAGAAAAACTTAGTTGCAACGGGGATATCACTGTTTTGCTCTCCGACCAATAATGTTATGCCGTGTGAAAGTGTTATGACGTGTTTTCACGGGACATAGCATTATTGGACAGAGATAACAAAATAGCATTATTTCCATTTCATGAAAGTCTTTCCCGGTTTTGAGGGGTGCTTTTTGGAGTTTCTAAAGATGAACTTTAGTTGAAAAAAAGGTAGGAATTCCCATTTTTTTTCTGGGGTTTTAGACTTCTTGGGCTGGTTTTGTTTTTGTAGCTTTCCTTGCTTTATTTGCTTTTGTACCTTTCCTAGCTTTAATTGCTTTTGTATGACTTTCGTGAATGTTAGATTATCAGAGCATTATTAGCTCTTAGTTGACTTTGCTTTCATACTCACATCTATTACATAGTGTATGCAACAACTATGGAGCAATAGAAATAAGGATTTCCATTCCAACATTCCATTCTCATTACCTTTCCCATTAACATTAGCATTCAATTTCATTCCACCAATAACATCACTTTAGAAAGATTGGTGGAATGAAATTGGTTTCCGTCTTTGCACCAATAGAGTTCAGTTCTCTTGTCTCCAATTTATATGGCCCTCCCTGTCTCCATTTTCAATTTCTGCAGTTGTACTCAACATAAATAATAGATAAGCCCGTCAACTCTCTTTTCTATCAATTATGTGTGAGGACAGGTGGTAGAAAATGAAGAAGTAGACAGGGAGGGCACAGATAAGTTGGACACAGGAGAATTGAACTCCAAAAAGATCATACTACTTTGCAACCGATTTATGACCCCTTTTTTTCTCCAACAAATTGAGCAAATTTACGATCGATTCCTATGAGTTATAACCCAATAATTGCTTAAATAAAGAAATTGTAGATTGTACACACCCCGCCCCCCCCCCCCCCCCCCCCCCCCCTAATTTAGACTCTTGCTTGTATAAAGAAAAAGAAATTGGGGACAGTTGAGAGGCACATACATATCACTGATTTCAACCTAGGCATCTCATATTAGTGGATCTGCCCAAGTTACCCACACAAGATACTAAATCAGCATCGAAAAATATTTGGTTTAGTCCATACAAAACACATTGTTTTCATGCTATTTGGTTTGATGAATGCAAAACGCATTGTTTTCATGCTATTTCATAACCTCACTTTAGTGCATGCATGGCATGAGGGCACATGCATTCCGATCCGAACACCTTTGTGCTTCTTACCCATCTTACTTCTAAAACGTGAACCATAATCTACCCAGAATTACAATTGTGGTTGCTCTCTCTCTCTCTCTCTCTCTCTTTTCCCCATCAGAAATTTCACACTCCCAAAAGGAATCTAAATTTCAACCTCTATAAAATCCATATTTTGTCATGTATAAGCTAGGGAACAATCCATCATTTCAAAGAGTGACCTGACATTTATAAGCTATGTCATCTCCAATCCTTCATTGACCTTTCTCTATTATCTATTTATATCATTCATAGTCATGAATTATGATGAAGAAACAGTTTCTGGATAGTTGATGTGTGAAAGAAAGTTTGTAAATTGTAATCTTAATTTTGGGAAAACTGAAAAGAAAAAGAAAAACAGTAATGAGTAATTGCATTTCATTTGGGGTGTGATGTGAATTAAAAAACCAAATTTGTGTAATCTGTAATCTACAAAGTATATGCATCAACTATGGACAAATATAGAAATAAGGATTTCTATCCCAAAATTCCATTTTCATTATCTTTCCTATTAACGTACCATTCAATTTCATTGCCCCAACCAAACACCACTTAGAACCAAAAGCTGGAATGTGCAGACTGCAGGCTCTTCTAATTCACAATGGTGGTGAAGGTGTATGGCTCCGTCGACGCTTCCCCACAGCGTGTGCTGGCTTGCCTTGGAGAGAAAGAGATCGACTTTGAGATCATCCCCATTGATCTCTTCAAGGGGGAGCACAAGGACCCTGAGTTCCTCAAATTACAGGTTAGGTTTAGCTAGTATTATTAAGTCACTTGTTAATTGTGATTGGTCTACTCATAATAATCTCTTTCGAAACTATAAATATATTGATCTTTGCATTGATTTGTCTTTAAATGTGTAGCCCTTTGGACAAGTTCCTGTCATTCAAGATGGGGACTATACTCTGTATGGTATGCTCTGCCTTTTCTGCTTTCTGGTCTTTAATTTGGGACTAAAGTAATTAACGTTACATGCATTTCGTTACATTATTTATCTCCTAACATTATTCGATTGGAATGCTTGGGAAGCAAGAATTACAGAGTTTTGTTTGACATACACAAACTTGTTCACTGGTTTCTAATCTGACGTGCAGAATCGCGTGCAATCATTAGATACTACGCAGAAAAATTTAAGTCCCAGGGGACTGAGTTGCTGGGAAAGACAATTGAGGAAAGAGGGCTTGTGGAACAATGGCTAGAGGTTGAAGCACAAAGATTCCACCCTCCAGTCTACAAGTTAGTCGTTCACATTCTGCTTGCCTCAGCATTGGGTTTTCCTTCAGATCCCAAGATCATTCAAGAGAGTGAAGCAAAGCTGGGGAAGGTGTTGGACATTTATGAGGAGAGGCTGTCAAAGAGCAAGTACTTGGCTGGTGATTTCTTCAGCCTTGCTGATCTTAGCCACCTTCCGTTTAGCCAACACTTGGTGGCTGATTTGGGGAAGGAGCATATGATCAGGGACAGAAAACATGTCTCTGCTTGGTGGGATGATATCAGCAACAGGCCATCTTGGAAAAAAGTCCTCCAGCTTGGAGTGTTTGAATTTCCTAAATGATTATGATGTGATATGTAAATGAATTTTCCCTTCTCCAAAGAAAATGTTGTTTATGACGTTGATGAATGTAAAGTCCAACGTTAGGAACTTGACAAAATAACATGAAAATGAAACATATATAACGAGTGGTTCTCCATTATTAATAATGCTGAGAACTTTTATGATAAAACAGCACACCTACTAGACTTTGCAAGAGCCACGAACTTAATATGGTTGAAATGAAACTACTTATAATGAAGCACTACATACGTGACTTTGGTTACGACTTTGTGAGTTGTAATCCGACAATTATTGGCCCGCCATTTATAAGTGCATGTTTGAAAACTGCAAGGCTTTGTTTGCAGTGTATAGGGTCAGCGTCCAGACATATGAAATCATTTATGATGTGGGTGCGGGATCAGTACAATTCATCTGTCGTACGTTTCGGCCCCATAGAGGAAACAAGAAACACAGTTTTCACACATATGATGGAACCCTGGGAAAGTTCTGGATATTTGATAAAATATTGCAGATATAATTATAATAGAGAACATTATTTCTCTCCCAACCCTACACTCAATCCTCAAAGATAGAGATGAGAAAATCCATTGTATTTAATTATTATTTCCATTTGGCCTGTTTATCACAAATCCCGACACGTTTAATTTGCATGCATATGCATGTTGTCTATCACCAAAATGAGACAAGTTGGGCCATTGGATTAAAGAAAGCAAGAAAATGAAGGGTAGATTTTGAAACCGACAAACATGCTATTGCTAAAAGTCAATGTATAACGTACATGTTCTTTTGTTTTATTTGGCAAGAAATTAAGCAATTTCATTAGCTCCACATAATTTCAGCATGCGTGGATTGAAACGAGAGAGAGAGAGAGAGAGAGAGAGAGAGGCCACTTGAGGCTTGACAATTGCTTTGTCATTTCTTCGTTTGGCTAGACTTGGGGAAGAGGTGACTTTCCATAGTTTGGTTATTCTCCATTAATGAAAGTTATATTCAAGGAATTCTTATAATGTTCTTTGTTCTTGTAAAAAGAAGAAAAAAAAACCAACATTTTCTACAGGAAGTCACAAATATACACCCAATAGTACATTTGATTTCCAGTCAAACCATAATCAAAAGAAAATTTAGTTTAGGTCACAAAAATCTTTGAAATTTGAGAATGCGATTTTTCTACTAGTCTTAGTCATACTCATTCATTTTTTCCTTCCTTTTGGTCAGGTTTTTCAAAACATATTACGTATATCTTTGCTTAATGTTTAAATACTTAAAAATTGCCTACCACAACATACAAAAACTTCTAGTAGTTTGTAAATTGCCTACGTATGTACCTTCATGAGTATTTTCTAAATGTTCTAGAATTATACATTTCTCAAAGAAAACGCCCAATCATTTCTCCTCGCGAAGAAATTGTCCACCTATTTTACACACATACTAGAAGCTTAGGGGGGTGTATTCAATTCTAACTTTTAAAGACTTTTAATGAGTTTAAAAGTCTGGAGGTATTCAACTATGACTTTTAAATAGTCTTTAAAAGTTTAATGGTATTCAATTGTGATTTTTAAAAGTCTTTAAAAGTTTCGTGGTATCCAAAAAATTAATGACTTTTAAAAACTTTGTTAAATGAATGACTTTTCAATACTTTTAAGCCTAATTCTTAACACCAAAAGTCTTGCTAATTTACCCAAGACTTTATCAATTAATTCAATCATACTGCAGCTTTGGCCATTGCAAGGGTGTGCCACCATGTTTGAGTCTCTAGACCCCCTCCCTCTTTGGTCGGTGTACTATCAAGAGATGGCTTACTTACACCGCCAATTTGATTTTGTTTTTTCCATTATATGTCCTGGGAATTGTTATGATGATGAGCCATTTCTTGCTTCTTTTTTTCTTTTCAATGCTTGAAACAATTGCTACGTACTAAAAGAGCTATGGTGGGATTGCATTGGTTTCTTCCATAAATTTTTTTTGCCTCCATTTGCAATTTTTAAGGCCAATCTGTAAGAACATGTGATTTTGTTACAAAACCCACATTCTCCAACAATTTAGCTTGTAGCATCCCGGGGTTTATAGCTAACTCCACATTTTGGTGCTGTTATTTGGCCTGGCTCCATCACCATGCCACTTTACTGGTATCTCCCACCCAAATAGAGTATACTTCTAGAAGATCTTGAGGATCTCAACTTCGTTCCAGCAATTGGATAATATGTCCCTTCTATGTGGACACGTCAACATTTTCATTTTGTATTTTATCATGTGAGCGTGTGTCAAATTGTGATTTATCCACTTAGGGGCGGAGGCAAGCGTAAGTCATAAGTAGCCTCTTGGCCATCCATTTTTTTCATTCATTTTCATATTTATAGATATAAGAAAAAATTGACATAATTCAGTTTATGACCCCTCCACCTCTAATAAGTGATTGTCAAAATTTCCATTTCAACATGAATATGTACAGCAGTAAATTTGTATTTTATTACTCGAATAAGAAAACCTCCTTGCATATCTTGAAAACGACAATTTTTCAGGTGACGATGGTAGCGTTTATTTAAGCTCTCTTGGCTTATTTTAGAGTTTCAGTTATTTTGGTTTCGTGAGCTTTGTTTGGAATTATGCTTAATTTCGAGCCCCATTTTTCATACATGAATTATTCTTAGCATAACATTGTTTTACACGTACAGAGATACATATAAAAGCAAAAACGGCGTAGTATTGATGAGGTAAGATTACGTCAGAGGTAAGACTATTCTAAGGAGTGTAAGTTGCAATTCGGGGCTTGTCTCGAAGAAGAAGCTTCTTGAAGACCTGACTATACTTTTCAATAATTTGGTTTTAAGTATCAATAAAATTGTTGACGTTTGCATGCATGGTTGACTTGAAAACTTAAACTCAGTCTGGCCATCAAAAACCTATCGCCTTCCACTTCAACCGTCTCCCTATCTCTCTCTATCAAATTCAATTCACATATATATTGACTTGAAAACTTAAACTCAGTCTGGCCATTAAAAACCTATCGCCTTCCACTTCAACCGTTTCTGTATCTCTCTATATATATATGTGAATTGAATTTGATAGAGAGAGATAGAGAGACGGTTGAAGTGGAAGGCGATAGGTTTTTAATGGCCAGACTTATATATATATATATATATATATATATTCTTCTTCCTTTCTGCAGTGTGCGGACCGCATTTAATTTTGTACGAAACTCACCTGTCAAATTTTTGATGCTAGTGAGATGACAATTCTTATGCTTGTTCAAAGTCGTATATGTAAGGAAGAAAGGTATGAGTCATGACCGAAGAAATATGAGATATTTATTGAAATGTCACCTGAATTTATATATTAGTTTCAATTTGTCACATGAACAAAAAATTTAAGAGAAATGTTACCTGAATTTTTCAAAATCTATAATTTGTCATCTGACTTTAACATCATCTAATTTTCCATCCATAATTAAGGGTATTTTAGTCTTTTCATTTTTCATTATACAAGCCTTTCCTACCAAACATGAAAAAATTAAAAAATGCATTTTTTTCCATCCCCTGTAGTCTCTCTATTCTCCCTCCCTCCCCAACCACACCTCCCCTCTCCTCTGTTTATTTTCTCCCTCCAAGACCTAAGCATAGAAGGGATGGGCTGCCATATCTGCAAAGTTGCAATCAAAACCACATTGACAGAGAAAAATGAATCAGTGATTCTTGTAAATTCTTTTGCAAACTAAATGAAATAAGAAACGGCAAAGGAGATTTAAAAGGTAAAGCAATCAATGTGCTGGATCACCTTGATGGAGCAGTGACATAGTAGGCAAGACCACCAACTGGATCACCTAAATGAAATATTTAGACTCCTGCCACTTCCCCAACAAATTCACGAAGAAATTCCCACCATACCTCCTGTAACTATACAGAGAAATAGAGGAGAGGGGAGGTTTTTTTTTTTTTTTGGTCTGGGGAGGTGTGGTTTTGATTGCAGCTTGGCAGATATAGTCAACTTTCAGAGAGACGGGTCAATGGTCCACTACTAACAACACCAATATTGTCCCCAACTTAACCACCTATAAAGTCCATAGGTGTGGGGTTTTATCACAAAAGGCCTCGGTATTATTAGTAGTAGAACCATTCATTATATTTTGTATTTTATTTAGTCAAGTTTCCGATGTGGGACTCATATTCTTCAACAGATATGGCAGCCCATCCCTTCCATGCTCAGGTCCTGGGGGGGAGAAAAAAAAACAGAGGAGAGGGGAGGTGTGGTTGGGGAGGGAGGGAGAATAGAGAGAGACGACAGGGGGATGGAAAAAAAATGCATTTTTGAATCTTTTAATGTTTAGTAGTGAAGGCTTGTATAATGATTTTATTTTATTTTTAAACACTCTAAAAATGAAAAGATTAAAATACCCTTAATTATGGATGGAAAATTGGATGATATTAAAGTCAGATGATAAATTATAGATTTTGAAAAGTTCATGTGACATTTCTCTTAAATTTTTTTTTTCAAGTGACAAATTGAAACTAAGGTATAAGTTCATGTGACATTTCAACAAATATCCCAAGAAATATCAATCAACAATGCGATTAATAAATATAAGTATACAATAGTTAAGTATATTTTTAAAATATAGTATTCTATTGAAAAAATAACACACAAAATCTTTATACCTTCTCGATATCGATAAATATAAGAGAACATAATGATAAGGAAAAAAATATCACTCGCATATAATCTTTATTATTATTTTTCTTTGAATCTCTTTCAATATTAAGAAGAAACATATAGAATTAGTTTGGTTAATACAAATAGAGCGTTATGGGCCTCATGTACTGTATCAAAATATAATATAAAATTATATGTTTTTTAATACAAAGTTTTTTTCACTGAACTAGATCCCTTAGGGGAAAAAAAAAAACTATAATAAGAGAACAAGAATTATCCCCCTTCCAAAGTGGACAATGGCCTGGTCTATATAGGAGGGCAAATTTGATGCATTAAAATGGGTCAAACATCTCTCCCCCCAGCAAATAATTAATATTGTTTACTAAGCTTCTCGTTGAAATTAATTGTCCCAATAAAAGAGTAAGGTACGTGGCCAATATATTAGTCAAAGGGGATGCCCACTCAGGTAGACTTTTAAACTTTTTACATGATCCATATCCTCAAATTTCTAAAAGTCGCATGTCACATGTTCTTTACCTTCCATGATTAATAATTTACCTTTTCTAAGCCTACCTAGGATTGTTCCACAAATCACAATTAGTCACACATAATCAGTATGAAAGACTAATTAATTAAAAAGAAAAAATAGAAGAAAAGAAAGAGATAATGTGAGAATATGAATGCGATATTGAAAAGTTAAAAATCTTTTAAGGGCTTATGAAAAATTGGACTATTCTCTCATTGCTAATTGAATTTGGGGTGGAACTTCAACTTTCTTTATGGTATCAAAGCATGTTTGTTCATGGGTGAAAACCCAATGAGACACACATGCTCTATATCACCTAACATATATTATTCTAAGTGTTAAACTTAAAAATTCACCCCCACTAAAATGGGACCAAAAGTGGGCAAAATGGGTCAAAGGCTGGAACTCGAACTCTCCTGCATGTGGACAGAGTCAGAGGGACCAGCATATGAGATATAGACTTCTTCCAAGACCTTTTCGATCATGGCATGACTTGACTTAGGCAACCACCACCGCTTGAAACATCGATATATATAATATTTTAATTAATTAATTAATTTAAATTCTCGTGGGGGAGAAACTTAACTAAGATATTTACTCTATATATATAAGAAGATTCTACTTTGATACTATAGCGCGGAGAAGAATAGTAGAGTCTAGAGAGAGAGAGAGAGAGAGAGAGAGAGAGAGATATGGATGTGGCAAAGGTGATGAGAAATTCATCAGATCAGAAGGTTAAGGATGATGATGAGGAAATGATGCTTCCAGGGTTTAGATTTCATCCAACTGATGAGGAACTTGTTGGGTTTTATTTAAAGAAGAAGGTGGAGAAGAAACCCATTAGCATGGAGCTTATCAAACAGATTGACATCTACAAATATGATCCTTGGGATCTTCCAAGTAAGACTCTTCATAATTTTTGTTTTTCAGTTGATTATATATGTGTATCTGTGAATAAATATGTATGCAAAAATCTTGAAAATATGTAGGACTAATGTCTCAGATATAAAGTTGATAGATCTATACAGAACAGCTGGTATGGCAGAAAGAGAGAATTATACAAGGAGGCTGCGCGTTTTGCATGTCTTATAGCAAAAGCATATGTAGTCATTTTTACTGTGTGCTAGGAAAATGAAACTAAAATCTCCATCCGAAGGAAAATTAGGGTTCTAGTTAGTTGTGTAATCATCACTTTATTTTGAATTTTAAGTCCGCTATTAAATTTTCTTCCAAAGAAAAAGTTAAGCAAAATGAGATAGCTACCTAATTTAGCTAGATAGCTAGGACAATATGAAATGATTAAGAGGAAAAAAAAAACTTACATGCGGTGGAGTGATGGGACAACTGCGGTGAGTGTTGTAGACGCAATTATCCCATCACTCCGAATTATGTAACCTTTTCCGCTGATTAGGGGTCTTAAAAGTTGTCATAACAAAAACTATTTGCATATGAGTCTATATCTCCTATTAAGTTAAGCAAAACACATGGAGACATACAAAACACAAAGAGTTCATCGTAGATATAACTGACCAACCTCATTGCATGCATGTGTCATTCTATATATACATATGTATTATAATTTATAATTTGCTCTCATGAGTTGCTTGTTTTCGGGTAACAATGAAGAAGTAAGCACTATGGGGGAGAAAGAGTGCTACTTCTTTTGCAGAAGAGGGAGAAAATACAGGAACAGCATAAGGCCTAACAGAGTGACGGGTTCTGGATTTTGGAAAGCCACTGGCATTGACAAGCCCATATATTCAGTGAAAGAGCCCCTCGAGTGCATTGGCCTCAAGAAATCATTAGTCTACTACCGTGGGAGTGCTGGCAAAGGCACCAAAACTGATTGGATGATGAATGAGTTTCGCCTTCCACCTCACGGCCATGGCAAAACTACCAACTTCCTCAATGCTAAGGACATTACACAAGAAGCTGTAAGTCTCTTCCCTAATTCTTAGTCTCTTCCCTAATTCTTAGGGCATCTCCTAATGTAATATAATGTAATACCCAAATTTTCATACCAAAATTCTCATATGAGTCTAAAAATGGTGGTGCCTAGAGGCTTTGTAATTCTTTTTGGCTCTAATTGATGCACATGAGTAAAAGTAAATTTGGATTTTGAGTTTCTACGGCATTGGAGAAGGCCTAACATAGGTTTGGACCCAGATCTAGAATTTGGGGTCTTAACATTGGAGATGGCCTTATAGTCTTAGTTAGGTGACTCAAATTTTGTATATATATGTGTTAAATTTATCGTATGCCCCAAGTGAAGTATGATAAGACCACAATTTATATGTGTAAACTTTCTTGATAAAGTTGTGTTGTCAGATTGTGAATTTGTATGCTCTAAGTGAAATTTTGTTTAAATAAATGTAGATCTCATTGACAAGTATGATATGTCAAAAACTCGATCGGTACAAGAAAACAATTGATGCAACATGATATGCTTATATGTATCAGATTGACGGAAATGTTATATTATAGATAATATTGCACAACAAAATTAAGATACTTATATTTACCTTAATCTAATACAGTAATTAGGTTAATTGTTGCAAGAGAACATTACGAACCCTACGCATGCGTGGAGTTAGTTATCTTAGTGCTGGATTATATCTCCTCATTAAGTTAATTGTCTAATTATTTGCAAGTCAGAAAGCTAATCACAATTTTTAATGACGTGATTGGGTTTGCAGGAAGTTTGGACACTCTGCAGAATTTTCAAACGAATCCCATCTTACAAAAAGTACACACCAGATAATTGGAAAGAAGGCAACACGAAACAAAACCCTACTGATTCAAGTTCTAAAACATGCAGTCTCGAATCTGAGAACTACTGCGGCGAGCCACGCTTGAGCCCTCAAGACTCGGTCGTCATGCAACGCATTGAAAAATCATCATCAAAACCAGTTCGTGTGGACGAACAAGTTGATGAAACAAATCAGTGGTTTAAATTTGTAGGGGAGACTCCATATGCAACATCTTATTCAAGCTTGAGGGATATTCCAAGCGACAACGATTTCTTTATAAATGGAAACTGGGATGAGCTGAGACCAGTGGTGCAGCTGGCAGTCGACCCATCTTTCCCAAGTTTATGACTGTATAGATTGGTTTAGGCATATTTGGAGGGTGGTGTGCACCTCAAACCTTTTGTTTTTGTTTTTTTTTTTCCCTTTTCTGTGAGCCTTCTTTTTTCTGTCTCATGGTAGGTAAATACTGTAATAAAATTATAGCGACTATCATATATATAAATAAGAATGTGACAAACCTTGATTTACCTACTAATTTAACTATAATTTTAAAATATCAATATATACTATAATATATAGTGTGCCAAAGTCAAATGCTAGATTGTTGTAAACATGTTTCTTTTAATATATATGTAATGAGATGAGGATGAATTGAATTGAGCAATTGGATTAAGTATGAGCTATATAAGTACACATCAACGCAATAAAGACATGGGTATATCATGTGGTAAGTGTTTCGTGAGGGTAATCATGATGCTGATGCTTTGGCAAATCATGGTGCTTTGGACTCTGGTTTAATTTGGCGGGATACTGCACCTTCTTTTATTTTGCCTTTTTGTCAGCAAGACTGGCTGGGCATGCCTAATTATTGGTTCTCCTAGTTTCTTTTGTTTACACTTTCAGAGTTTTGGCCTCTTAGGTCAGCATGTTGTTGTGCATTTATGTCATTGTCTTTCTCTTCTACAGGGTTTGGTTTGGTCCCCCATGTTGTTCTTGTATCTCTTATTTGTTTCTTATTAATAAATTATGATCAAGGGGATGGGCGGGGGGCTTCCAGAGTGGTCCCCTATTTGAGGGTGGTGGATGTTTGTGCATCTGATGACCGATACTGATGATCTAATCTCGCATAATCCTTTGGTTTTGTTTTTTATTTTTTAAAGTATATGTCACTTGAGGGGCGCTATAAAGACATGGGTGCATACGAGAAATTATATAATAGTACGATAGTATGATTACATGGTATAGCATGTACACGCGTTACAATATGGGTAGACGACATGGTTGATGTTTCGAATCCTTTTACGGAATAGTATTAATAAATATCCATTTATATTATAACATGTGGCACTAGGTGAAAATTGACCTTTAGCTTCGGATAATATCCGTTGCTAAAGGTACCCCAGAACCGAAGTATTGGGACCCAATGCAAAAGGTATAGTCATACGCTTCGGATATTATCCGTCGCTAAAGATCATTTACAACTTCGGTATTTCATAATCACCGATGCGTAAGTTATTACCATGTGCCAAAAAAGCGTTGACTTCCGATGCCTTAAACGTTGAATAGCATCAGGGTATATATTAGATCTGATGCAAAATACTAATTATAGCATCAATGGTTTTGTTTGTACTGAAGCGTGTTTTGACTTACCACTTTAGAAAATATGTCATTGCTGTTGCAAATTATGGTTTACGTATTCGTTTTTTGTGCTTATGCTGAAGTGAAAAGCTAACAAATGGTTTTACTTTCTACAAATATTATTGACCCTTTTGATTATAGGCTTCGGTTCTTATGGAGTGCTGATGTTGATTTAGAAATTACACTTTTCTTTATTGCTCTTAGAATATCAATCCAAATCATGAATTGTTGCCCATTGCACATAGAAAAAAATAGAGCAATACAATTGGAATTCAATCATTTACAATGCAAAAAACAAAAGTGGAGAAATTGCAATGCATTTGTATTTCATTTTGTTGAGGAGAGAGTGACGGAAAATTTCACAACATATATCGGACTCCTTATAAGGTGTAACAGGCATAATACTATGTACAACACATGCAGCTAAAGAAATCCAGCAAGCCCTTCAACAAGCAAACCTGTTCTACATCAAACAAATTCCCCAGGTTAAGCCCCTTCGACATTGAAATTAACTCAAAAGAATTCATAGCTACTGGTTGTTCTTCCTTCTTTTCTGTCACATGGTGCTTCTGTCATGAAACCAAGAACATGCATCAGACAAATTTTAGAATAGCACCAATTTCTTATCTGCTCAAACAGAAAGCCACTGATTTAAATGAACTCCGGAGCTGGTAATAGCGAAGAAAAGCTTTAAGTCAATGATGAAATATGAATCATCATTAAGTGTCCTCATAATAATTGTGCCTGAGAAATAGTCCTCATAATAACTGTTGAAAATAGACCATGAGAAAAACTAACTACTGAAATATGAAGCATAAATTATGATTTAGCAGACAAAGCACGAGTTCTAAGAACTCATCATCCTCAATCTTCTTCATCAAAATTTTGTTTGCCTAGCACAGAGAACTAAGGTTTGATGAGCAAATGTCACTGATAACACAGTCCTGGAAAGATAAACTGAGAACTTCGATTGGATGCCAAAACAGTAACTATGAAATAGATAATCTTCCTTAAGCAATATGTAGACCTTGTTTAACGAATTAATGCATTACCTCCACAAGTTCTCTCTCATGCTCTTTGTAGAGGTCTGCAACTCTTCTCTTGATCTTAGCATCTTCAGCGTTTGTGTACATGAAGGGAAGGTTTTCAAGTTCCAACTGCAATATGGTATCAGCGCATTATTAGACTACAAATTAACAGAGGCACATATATGAAAATAAAATATGATTTAAAACTTTATCACTATAAATTATCTCAGTCATCATAAACTTGAAATTCAGTTGTGAAACCCCTCGGCCTAAGACAAGCGTAACTTTTTTGTCTTGTCTAAAGTATAACTTTTAGGATGTAAATTTAAGTCACAACTCAATGACATTTCAAATTTCAGAATGTGACGACTTGCGATCAGAAACTACTCATTTAAGCTACAATCAATCATAATATAGGTCCAAGGGTGCCATTATGGTGCAACATTTGAAAACTGAAAAATTGAGAATTGAAAAGCATAAATGTGTGCCTTGATTTGGTACATCCCAAGCAACTTTGCTAGTGGAAAAACAGATTAAAGATAACATAATTCACACCATAAATATCTCTGTTGGAAAAACACTATCATTCTCATTAATGCGTACTTAGACAATAATCAAAGTTTACCTCCCACAACTTTTCAGGAGAAACCTCATTCAAGGCATCTGAAGACAAAGATGAAGAACACTGCAGATGCCATCTCTTACAAGCAACATTAAGCAAAGCTGATTTAAAAAGTCTTCCAAGAACTACAAAGTCTGAAGTTTCGGCAGAATACCAACCTCCTATGTTAGAGGGTTCACATCTATGTAAAGAGTACATTATCAAACAGATTCCATGATTAATAACCATGCAAGATTGTTGTGTAAACAACATCTCACTAACACTATAAGGGAGGCAGTTCAAAAATTTACAGAGTTGCATCAGTAAGATTCTTAAAAAGAAAACTATCTACTTAGTGATACTATGCTTATTTTAATAGCTGCATTGATATGGTGCACCATTTTATCCATTTGTGGACATGATCAATTTGAATGGTGCCTAGGGACTAAGCCAACATGACAGGATGTAAGTAGCAATACTTGCACCAAAATCAAGATAAGCCGAAATTATCTCTAATCAAGGAACTTGGCTTTCAATCAGTGGCAGAAAGTAAATCCATAATACATAAAGAACTTACATTATTAATCCAGTTTCTTCTTCCATTTCGCGCATACGGCAACCACGAACACTGAGGAGGATGAGCTGTGCTCGATACTTGAGTTTCCAGAAAATGGCATAGTTCCACTCCGTATTGAAACAGAGGCTTCTTAGTACATGGTGCAAGTCAGCAGTATCCATCTCCTCCAAAATCAATACCAAACTTAAACCATGTCAATTCTCAGCCATATTTGTTGGACCCAAAAAATAATAAAAACTAGAATTAAAAAAGGATCTGAAGGTGAATAAATTGTGGGAATAAATATCAGTTAAGGCATTAGGGATTACCTCACATCCTTTCCAAGAATACCGATTTTTGCCTTCTAGCAAGACCCTGAAAATCAACTAAATGAAACAGAATTTGTGAAAATCAACGAGTACGCAAGACATCACATAATTTGATAGTCCAAAATATCCCAGCAAAGAACTTAATGGTTTGTCGAATCAAAAGAAAGATGGCCCAAAAACTTGCAAATCTAAACAATATTTTTCTCAGCTAATAGAAACGGCAAGCTGCAGAAATGGCATTGCCCAAAATCAAGACACACAAGGTTTTCACTTATGCAAACCAAACAATTGAAGTGAGAAAAATCGAATTATATATAAAAACAGAGCAAATCGAACAGAATTTTAAAAATACAAAAAGAAAATTGAAATCCGATTCAGCTCTGAACACTGATTCACAGAGATCAATCTTGAAACGATGAATGTGTAAATAAATCGAGAAAAATAGTTAACGAATTCTATTTTTCTGAATTTAAACGAAAATAATGTGTGATTTGAAGTGGTATATATATCCAGAATTAAGCATGTGAACGGAAAGCGAAGTGAAGCGGAGGTCGTGAAGAAGCTTACACTTGTCCATCACTTCGAAGAAAGAAGATGGCGGCAGAGATGGAAGGAGGACAGAGAGGATGGCGGCAGAGATTTAGGATGTAGAAGAAATTGATGGAGGAAAAGAAGAGAGTTTGAAGGTGAGAAGATGGGAGTTTGAAGGTGAGGGTACCGAGAGAGAAGAGGGAATTTTTTTTGAGAGAAGGGGGAATCTCAAATTTTCACAAAGGGCCGAAATTTTTTTGGGGAAAAACACTGTAGCGGTCAACAATGGGCTTTTGGCATCGGAGCTAAATTGGCGCTTAAATTTTATTTTTCGCCCAACTATTTTACGCATCAGTATATTTCAATCATCGATGCTAAATATAATCAATGACATCGGTAGGGAAAACCAAAAATTTGTACTGATGCCGTTATATACTTTTAGTCTTATTATTTATAAAACCGATGCCTAATATACTAACAGCATCGGTTTTCGGATTCACCGATGCCTATGTACTGTTGCGTAAGGTCCTTTTTTCACGTAGTGTGGACAAATTATACCACATGACCATATTACTGTACTACAACACTATAATTACTTGGTGTATACATACATGTCACGTAATGAGTGCTAAAGAGATATGAGAGCATTTTTACTCACCACTTTAACCTAAGGTGTACCTTCACCATCCTTCTCAACATTTGACATGTATCCATGAGCATAACCATGATCCCATAAATACAAAGTAAAATTTTAACTATGATTAGGCCCATGGACATGTGTTAAGTGTTGAGAATGATGGTGAGGGTACACCTTGGGTTAAAGTGGTTGTGTGGATCTTTTTTGTTCCAGCAGCTCTAGGTGGACATGGGCCGCTGTAAAGAGAAAGTGTCGTTGCCCCTTTGCCTGAGTTCAAGAACTAGGCCCCAAAATACCCCGAAAGAATGCTTATTCTTAGGGAATACTCTGGTTTCTTCTCACCAAGTTGATAATGATTGTTGTGAACTGAAATTTTGGCTTGGCTTGAGTGACTTGTGGCACGGGAGCTAAGTCTTCATGAGTTTAGCAAGAGCGTCTGCCTAACTTGAAACAGTGTTTTGGATAAAGGCTATTTTAGAGCTTGGAATGGCTTCTGGTTTCTTGAAAAAAGGTAGAGGATGGCTTCTGGAAAAATGAGAGGATGGTTGCTGAGAGAAGAAGATGATGGTTTCAAGAAAAAAAAGAAAAAAGAAAAAAGAAAAAAAGAGAAGATGGTTGATGGGAGATGAAGATGATGGTTTCCAGCAATGAGATTATAGCTTGCTCTATTGCTATCGTTCTTTGTTCGTTCCTCTTCTTCCCTTTTGGGTGCTTCCTTTTATACACTACTACATTTTACTATTTGCGCGATGGTACTTTGAGCGACGAAGAAACATTCGTCGCACAAGACATAATTATGCGACGGAAAAATTCATTCGTCGCACAAACTGTGAAAAATTTGCGCGACAAATATATTCTGTCGCGCAAGAGAACTTTGTGCGACGCAAACCACCGTCGTCGCGCAAAGGGAGCAACAAAAACGCGGGAAACTTTTTATGGCGCCAAAACATTGAGCGACAACAAATATCATCGCGCAAAAACAATTAGCGCAACGAAAAATATTTCCATCTCATAAAGTTATATAAAAACCGCCAATTTTTTTTATCTGGCGACAAACACTTGCGCGACGACAACACTCGTCGCAAAAGAACACTTTACGCGACAATAAGTTTTATCGTCGCGCAAGAAATACCTTGCGCGACGGAAACTGATAGCGTTGCGTAAAGGTTGATGTCGGCCCTGTCATGCGCGACAACAATCGTCTTTTGCGCGACGACACGAACTTGCGGGACGAAAAATTTAGTTGGATGTCGACATGAACTTGCGGGACGAAAAATTTATTTTGGGTGATGAAACGGAACACATGCGCGACGAGATTGGGGTTTTGGGGGACAAAAAAATGTTTTTTGCACGATAGAATAAGATTTTTTTGCGCAACGAATTATGGGTTCGTCGCGCAAAAAGCTTCTTCTTCATATACTGTATTCTGCCATTACAGAGGCTGACTTCAAAAAAAAAAAAAAACTCTGCTGCTGCCCTGCCTCTGCATATGCTACAACTTCTGTTTATGCTAGGAGTTGACTACGGTCATTAGGTATGTATTTGTAGTCGTTAGTTTGAAAGTATTAATTTAAATTCACACTAACGCGATTAATTTCGTTGTCTTTAGGGATGATTGTAATTAGTGATTGGTGGAAAACGATTGAGAAGGTATTTGATTATTTTTATATTTTTTTGTTGTAAAATTATATTTATATTATGTTGTTAAATTGGCCGTTACGTAGCACAATGTGTTGTGATGTATGAAGTTAATTGAAATTAACTTCGTACTTTGTTTTTTTATTGTATTAAAACTTAGTTTCCCGTTCGAGATTAGTTGGATTTCATGCATGGATGCGTAATGCATGACTGCGGTCCAATTAATTCTTGAATTGTCCCATTATTTGGACAGTTTGGTAATGCATAGTGTTGTCGCGTAATCTGCGGCTACAGGACTAGGTTTCGATTCTGGAAATTTCGGTGTCATCTCGATACATTCTTCGGGTGGTACGTATGTATTTATACATATGCCCACCTCGAGAACTGTATCGAGATGCTGCCGAAATTCTTTCACGTCGAAATCTAATCTCATGTAGCCGTAGGTTACGTGACAGGACTATGCATTCCCAAATGGGATAGGACCCTTATCAGAGGCATAAGGTGACATTATAACTTCATATGAAGTTTTTGTGATTGTTGTATTGTGATTGTGGTTCCAGGAATTATGAGCAGGCTGTGGATACATAACCCAAATAGATGCGACGAATACTTGGATGGAATCGAGGATTTTATTGAGTTGCACGTAGACACAACCCGGTGCAACTAGAATCTGTTGTCCTTGTAAGAGGTGTAACAACACGTTGTGGGAGACAATTGAAAATGTTAGATTTCATTTAGTAAGGAATGGAATGATTGAGACATATAGCATTTGGAATCTTCACGGGGAACAATTAGACAATGCTTCGTCTTCAAATGCCACAAGAGTGGACAATGTTGAACCTATTGTGGATCTTAATGAACAAGTCATGGATATTATAAACAATGTTTTTCCATTTGCATCGACGAACATCAATCATGAAGGGGAAGATGACTTGCCTACACCAATGGACAGTGTAGAGTTCGAAAAATATGAAAAACTGTTAAAAAATGCCAACCAATAGTTCTACCCGGGGTGCGAGAGCTTTTCCATTGTCACGGCCATTGTGGAGCTAATGCACGGAAAAATAAAATATCGTATGTCGAACCTGTGTTTCGATTACTTTTTGGGGGTTTTCAAAAGAATGCTTCCGACGGACAATTATTTGTCGAAAAACCATAAACATGCGCAAAAGGTGTTGAATGGTCTTGGATTGTGTTATGAAAAAATTCACGCTTGCAAAAACAATTGCATGTTATTCTGCAAAGAGTATGAAACATTGGATACATGCCCTATATGCAATGAGTCGAGGTTCAAAATGACATCTCAGAATAGAACAACTAAGATCCCACAAAAAGTCATGTGTTACCTTTGAAACCAAGGCTGCAGTGATTGTATATGTCGATGCATACTGCCACAGACATGAGATGACATAAGGAAAAACGAGTAGACGACGATGTGATCCGGCATCCTGCAGATGGGGAAGCATGGAAAGAGTTCAATCGAACATTCCCCGACTTTGCTGCTGATCCCTGAAATGTTAGATTGGGACTTGCCACTGACGGATTCAATCCGTACGGGGTTCTCAACCAACACCACAACACTTAGCCGATTTTTGTATTTCCATATAATTTGCCGCCTTAGAAATGCATGAAAAAAGAGTACATGATGATGACTGTTTTGATAATTGAGGATCCTTGCATGTCAATCGATGTTTACTTAAGGCCATTGGTTGATGAGCTTAAGGATTTATGGGCAAATGGTGTGCGCACGTACGATAAATCCATTGGGAAGATGTTCACTTTAAGGGCAGCAGTGATGTGGACTGTGAATGATTTTCCTGCATATGCAATGGTTTCTGGGTGGAGCACAAAGGGTTATATGGCATGCCCTGTATGCAAGGAAGATGTAACTTCTAGTTGGCATGCCGGAAAAGTTTGTTATCTTGGTCATCGGAGATGGTTGCCGTGGGAACACGAATGACGGGAAAAAGATAAAGAGTTCAATGGGAATATAGAGCGTCGCCTCAGACCTAGAGAATGGTCTGGTGATGACATCTTGGAACAGCTTAACCGTTTGGATTTTGCTCCGTTCGGGAAAACAGTTAGTTGGACCAGACCTTCTACACATATGAACTGGACGCACAAGTCTATGTTCTTTGAGCTCCCATATTGGTCGAAACTAAAATTGAGGCACAATCTCGACGTTATGCATGTTGAGAAAAATGTATTTGACACATTGATAGGTACGATTCTAGACATCGAGGGCAAGACAAAGGACACGATCAAAGCTCGTCTTGATTTGGAAAGAATGCGCATGCGAAGAGGTTTATGGATGTATAGGGACGATGATAAAGCTAGAAGGGATTTTCCAAAGTTTGTATTGTCGGTAAAGTTTCCCGATGGGTATCCTTCTAATATCGCGCGTTGCGTGAATGTTGACAGTGGTAAATTTACTGGACTTAAGAGCCATGACTGCCATGTGTTTATGCAACGCTTACTTCCTGTGGGTATTCAAGACCTATTACCGGAAGATGTAGTGAAGTCGATCATGTTGTTGTCCAGATTTTTTTCCCAACTGACGGCAAAAACATTGCGAAAGATAGACATGTTTCAGTTGCGCCATGACATTGTCCAAGTCCTATGCAAGTTTGAGATGATATTCCCTCCAGCTTTCTTCACAAGTATGATCCACGTGATGGTTCATTTGCCAGAAGAGGCATTGCTTGCTGGTCCTGTCAACTATCGTTGGATGTATCCAATATAAAGGTATATAATCCTCATCATTTGTTTATGCATCCTTATCCAATAGAAAGGTATATAATCCTCATAATTTGTATCGCATCGTTTTATTTTTGCAGGCTGCTCGGAGAGCTGAAAAAAACTGTATGCAACAGGGCGAAGCCCGAAGGGTCAATTATAGAGGCTTGGGTTCAATATGAGTCGCTTACTTTCTGTGGAATGTATTTACAAGATGTGTACACGACTTTCAATCGTCCTCAGCGCAATAATGACGGAGGTGTGAGAAATGAGAAACTTTCTGTTTTTGCCCAAAGAGCACGACCATTTGGAGATCCTGTACGAGGAGAATCGTTTTCCATAAATGACATGGAGGTAGCACATTGGTTCGTACTGAACAATTGTGACAAGATAATGGCATACTTAGATGAGCATGAAAAGATGATGAAGCAAGAACATCCATCACATTTGTATGCCACGAAACACCATGAATTGTTTCCACAATGGTTTTTGGAAATTGTAAGTTAAAAGTGTTTTGTATTTGAGATATATATTGTATTATTTAATGTTCTCAAACTAACATGTGAATGTTTTTGTATAATATTAGGTCAACAAGTTGAAATCATCGAATTCCCCCACTTACAGTGAAGAGTTATATAATTTGGCGTTCGGCCCGATTCGGGCTGAATTGTTCTCGGGTTGCCATGTTAACAGCATCAAGTTTTTGGAGACTGCACGAGATGACAAGTTGTGTATGCAAAACAGCAGTGTCCATGTCCCAGGTGGAGGCGAAAGTACGGACATTGATTTCTATGGCAAACTGACAACGGTCGTGCAATTGCTTTACAAAGACCGATACCAAGTGATCATGTTTAAGTGTCGATGGTTTGATACAAACCCAAATAGGCAGGGAAGTGTTAAAATCGACCATGACTTAGTATCAGTGAACATTAACAGAACTTGGTATGATGACGACCCTTTCATTTTAACAAACATGGCAAAACAGATTGTGTATTTAGATGACCCTAAAGCCGAGAGCGGTTGGAAAGTTGTTCAGCAGATGGATTAGAGGAACGTGTATGCTATATCAGAACTAGACCCAATTGACAGCGACGTCCCTGACCAACATTTGGAGTCTTCCATGGAAAATGATGCAAAAACACTTCGAGATACAAATGTTATACAAGAACCATTTCAGGTTCAAGGAGTGTCTTCAATCGAAATACTGATTCAGTCAATTACAATTGACCTCGGTGATCTTCCGCGATACGATGTTCCAGTGAGCGCGAACTACGAAAGTGATGAGGAGGAGGATTGGGAAACCGAAAGTGATGATAGCGACGATAACGAAGGTTATTATAGTTCAGATGATGAATAATGCAATTTATTAGTGACTACCCATGTAAATAGTGAATTAAATTTTGTGTATTTTAATTGTGGTAGTGTAAAGATGGCAATCACAAATTAAAATCAAGTTGCACACAATTTGAATTTGACTTTTTTAATCACAAATTTAATCATATAATATGTAGATTGAATCTAACTATTTGAATTTAAGTGGTATTTATGAATATAAGAATTAGGGTTTTCTCTTTTTGGAGTTGAAACTATTGAAATTGAGGGCATACAAAAAATTGAAACATTCATGAAAAAATTGAAAAATTAAAATCGAGAATTCATCTCTCTTCGCCTTGTTCCACGCTTGGCTACAGCCCATGTGATTTTTTCCTCCTCTTTCTCAAGAGGTCAAACTTTGTCATTGCAAGTTATAAAGTTAATTAAAAAGTTTTTTTTTTTAATAGGAGAAAGTTCATTATTCTATTATTACATAAAGAAAACCCCCCCTTTACGTTGTTAAAAAATATGCCTATATGAAGAGACATCCTGTTTAGCTTTTCTGTTTCGGGCCTTTAGGCCTCATGTGCGCCACATAAAAAAAAAGTTATATATATATTTTTTTCGTGAAGAATTAAATGTTTATATGAAAAAAGAGAAAACAAGAGTTCAATTTTGGAGTTTAAATGTTTATTGTATCATTGAAGATTATCAAATAAAGTTTCTTTTTTTTTTTTTTCTTTTTTTTTTTTTTAAAACAACACAAGAGTAAAACTTTGAGGATATATATGTAGGACAAATGTTCTATCATAAAAGTTGCAAACCCTCACAAATATAAAAACAAGCGAAAATGTTTATCAAAATTCAAATTTTAATTTAGCTACAAATTCCCTTCCAATGAAGGATGTACCACTATTTAATTTATATTTTGTTGAATCAGATTATGAGTTTATATTTTTAAAGAAATAGAAGTTATTTTTTTATTTTTTGTAATTAACATCGGAGTAGGCTTGCAAAAAGAAAAGCAATACCAATGTTCCCCCCCATAATTAACAAAATATCACAAAATATCAATGTTCCCCCCATAATTAACATCGGAGTAGGTATGAAGTTTTTATAATGTTTTGTGCGATGAAGGGCTTTTTTCGTCGCGCAACATGTTCGCGTGACGAAAAATGTTTCATTCGTCGCGCAACAACGCAAGAATATATAATTATGACGTGAAAATAAAATCTTGCACGACGAAACAATATTTCATCGTCGCGCAACATATATATGCGCGACGAATGTAGCCTTCTTCGTCGCGCAAACCAAGTATATAAATCTTTTTCATTTAAAGAACAAATATGATGAAATTATATTATTAAGGCCCTAGAAGTGTGCCGTTGGGTTAATTTACGTGTTAAAATATTACATTGCCATATAAATAAATACACATATTATAACATGCGTAAATTAAGTATTTAGGTTTAGTAAATTTGACATAATCAAAGTCTAAAAAAGTAATCAAGTTGCTCGACGAAGTGTAAAAATTAGAATTTCAAGCGAAATCTCGTCACAAGTGCCCTAGAGTAGGCTTATAGTTAGGATTCGAGACTTGAGAACGGTGTTGGAACAAGTTTAGAAGTTAGAGTTTTTAATTTGAGACTTCAATTTTGGGTTTTGAAGGCTAAAATAAATTGTTGGAATACTAAAACAGTTTTACAACATTTTTGCCTACTTCAAACAAGTTTCCAGGATTTTTAAATAATAGAAACTATTTTAAAAATACTTTTGAAAATTTAAAATAGGTTTTCAAGTCTGTAAAAGAATTAAATACTATTTATTTAGTCATTTCATAAATAAATTAAAATTTTTAAAAACTAATTCTTCACAAAATAAATAATACTAAAAACAAAATACTAATTACAGAAATTAAATAAGACTAATATATTTTGGTTTTTCGAGAGGTTTGCGCGACGGAATTGGGCTTCTACGTCGCGCAAGTTGTCCACATTTTCCCGTTAGGGTTTAGGTTCTGATAATCTTGCGCGACGAAACTTCTTGTCGTCGCGCATAATGTATTTGCGCTACGCTATTAAACTCATATCTCGCGCAGGTGTCGTTAATTTTGAGGATTAAAATATTACCTTGCGCGATGCCATGGTTCCACTGTCGCGCAACAGTTCATTGCGTGACGTATCTGAAGATTTCGTCGCACAAGATGTCCAAAATATTGGCGGCCCTTCGTTAAAAAAATGCGCTTTTTTATTTTGGTTACCCTCTCTGCAGCTAAACCCTTTAGGTCTCTTCTCAGACTTCGAATTTGAACCCTACCCTCTCTGCAGCTAAACCCTCTCAGGCTTCAAACCCTGTTGAACCCTCTCACCTCTAACCCTCTGCTTCGAACCCTCTCACCTCTCACCCTCTCAGACTTCGAACCCTCTCAGTTCCCTCCTTCGAAGCCTCTCACACCCTCTGAGCTCTCTTATTCGAGCCCTCTCAGACCCTCTCTCATTCGATCCCTCTCTTGGGTTCGAACACAGAGCGTCCGCCATCGCCGGATTCTAGAAGCCCCGCCGTCGTGATTGGCGCCTACGTCAGCGGTCTCGTGCTCTCTGTGTCTCCCTTGAAACCCCCTCTGGTAAAATCCCCAAATCTAGCCTCCGGTCTCGTTTTTCAATTAGGGATATTTTAGACTGATTTCGTTGGGATTTATTGTTATGAGATTTAGATTTATTTTAGATTAGTTTCTGCAATGTAGATTTATTTTAGATTTAGTTTCTGCAAATTAGTTTCTGCAATTTAGATTTATTTTTTATTTAGTTTCTGTAAATTAGTTGCAGATTTTGATTTTGATTTTTATTAGATTTTGTTAGCTCACAGATTTAGTTCAGTGAGTTCACAGATTTAGGTTTCTGCAATTTTTTTTTGGTAAAGTAGGGGGCCAAAGCCCAAACAACACAAAAGAACTACACAACAATCATCCTAGGACGAGCCAAGCAACTGGCATCAGCAGCAAGAAGGTCAACAACCCCATCAGGTGCTGAGTCCAAAATATGTAAACCCAAGGGAAGATCATGGCTCATAGAAGCCAAAGAATCAGCAACAAAATTCTGCTCACGAAAAATGTGCTTGACAGAACAGCACCACTCCTTCTGAGTCAGCAAATAGCAACAATTGATAATGCTAAAAAGAGGATGTGTATGACCAGGAGGATTCAGTAACAGACCCACAACAGACTTAGAGTCGCATTCAACCTCCACACTTCGAAACCCAGCTTCCCAAGCTAAATGGAGCCCCCAAAAAATTCCCCATAACTCAGCCTCAATTACTGACCCAACACCCAAATTAACAGAAAAACCTTTAATCCAATTACTATCATGATCTCTTAACAGACCCCCAGCTCCAATGTGACCAAGAGTATGCGTACGACTACCATCAGAATTAACCTTACACCTCCCCGGCAAAGGGGCTTGCCAATGAAGATAAACTACACCTTGATGAATAGGAACAGAGATAGACTTAGTGGCTGTAAGCCAATCCTTAACATATTGCAGAATCACCTGATGCGACTCAAAGGGAAGCAAAAAACCATGATAAAAAACAAACTTACAACGCCATTTCCAGATAAACCAAAGGGTAACAGCAAACACCAAATTCCAAGCCAAACCAGTCATAAAAGATCTCTTGGAATGCAGATTATGGAAGAGCCAATCATCAAAATTAGGATGTAAACCACTAGAATCCTCAAACCAACTGCCAAACTGGTTCCAAATTAAAAAGGAAGAACTACAACCTTTGAACAAATGCTCAACATATTCAACAGGATAAATGCATCGAGGACAAGAAGTAGAAACTGCCATACCTCTACGATGCCTTTGAGCATTAGTAAGGAGTTTTTTGTGACAAAGAACCCAAAGGAAGGTCTTAACCTTAGGAGGCAGCTGCAACCTCCAAATAAACTCCCAATGCCAATTAGAACCAGGTTCAACTGGACAAAACAATTGATAGGCAGATTTCACAGAAAATTTTCCATTAGAAGTACACCTCCAAATGCACATATCAGGACCACTATCATTGAAGCCAGCATGAATACTAGTAATTATCAGCACAATATCAGGAGGAAGACACTCTTGCAAGCAAGCAATATCCCACAAACCCTCCTCCAAAAAATCACTCACATTCAACTGGAGCATTTCCTCAGACAAATCAATGAGGGCATGATTTGTAAGAGCACCACAACTCAGCCATAAATCAGTCCAAAACAAAATGGAATCACCAGCACCTACTCTCCAATTAACACCAGAAGAGAGAAGCTTAGCACCAAATAACACTCCCCTCCAGCTGCTAGAGCAACTGCGAAATTGATGCTCATTAACAGACAAAATATCACAGTTTTTTAAATATTTAGCCTTAAGAACTTTGGCCCAAAGCCCTTGGTCATTTTGAAGAAGTCTCCAACCGGACACTACTACATTTTACACTTTGCGCGACGGAGAGACACTCGTCGCGCAAAGTAATTTTTCGTCGCACATAATTATGCGCGACAAACTATTCGTCGCGCGTACTCCGTCGCGCAAAGATCGTGAAGAAAGACTTTGCGCGACCAAATAATTCACTTTGTCGCGCAAAACGGTGGTACGTAGTACCTTCGTTGCAGAAAAGTTGTAGGGACGAAACAACGGTGCGACGCACGAATATTTGCGCGACGAATGACCCTTCGTCGCGCAAACACAGAGCGACGAAAAAAATGGTCGCGCAACATGCGTATCCCACTACTTTGCGCGACGAATAAATATTCGTCGCGCAAACCTTGCGCGACGATGGTTTTGCGCCACGAAAAAGTTGCTGTCGCGCAAACATTTATTGCGCGACGAAATAATTCGTCGCGCAAAAATAAATTAAACCCTATAAATTATTATTTTCACGGTTATTTTTTTTAAGAGAGTTTGCGCGACGAGAGACATTTCGTCGAGCAAAATGTATATATATTTTTTTTTTTTTAATTTTGTAAAAAAATAAATTTGGTTTGTTTTTTTTTTTTTTTGGTAATAAAATGAAATTGCAATCCAATAATGAATTGTAAAGAATACATTTATTATATAAAATAAAATAAATGTAGCTTACAAGAGAAATATTTAAAAAATAAATATGAAAATGATAAACTAATCAAATAATGTTCCAAAATCTACATGGTCGTCAGACATATGCGGCTCGGGGATTTGGGGCTCTACAGGGGCCGTGGTCTGCTGGGGATGCTCGGGGTGGCTAGTCTCGGATGTCGACGTACCATAACTCGGGATTGGAATGCCTGACCGCGCGAGGGACTGCAGAATCACGGACATCTGACCCTCAAGCTCGGCAACTTGCGATGTCAAAACAGTCACCTGACTGTTTGCCTGCGCTGCTGACCGCGGTCGAGGTTCCCTCTGTCGGGCATTCCCCATCCCTCTACAATATGTTCCCGGCCTCCTTCCGAGAGTCTGATCCAACGTCTCCGTCAAGATCTGAAATCCAGCATCCTGTGGAGGATCTACAGACTCGATCGGAGTCTCGGGAGGAAGTTGGGAGGCAGACTCCTGAAGCACCAACTGGCTCCTCTCGGGAGGAAGTTGGGAGGCAGACTCCTGAAGCACCAACATAACATTAAATATAAATTCAAACCATTGCATGTAAATTGAATGCGTAACATAAAAATAAAATAAAAAAGATACTTACATGAATGGACTGGGCCAACTCATTCCCAGGTCGAACATAAACGTCACCAAAGACGTCAATCTCTGGGAATTTCGACCCCCCCTAAATTGAAGAAGAGAAGAAAAATATTAGTATGAACAAAATAAATTAATAATAATGACATATTAAAAGTTAAATAGAAATGATATTATTATTACCCGCCGCCGTGCATCCATCCTATATGAGAAGGGCCTGGAGCCGGAATGGTGGAGAAGAGTCTTCTTCTTCCTATTGCCCTTATTCACTTGGGTTTTATTCTGTTATACAAAAAATAAAACATATTAGTTTAAATATAAAAAAATTAAATAATAATGAAATATAAAATATGAAATAACTAAACAAATACCACAAAATCAGGGGCCTGAAAATGAGTGCAGAGCCATGCCCAACTATCCTCCCGGCCCTCAAGCTCCTTCGGGCAACCCTCCCGAAGAGCGACTTCCGGATCATCATACGCCTGGAAATGGTGGTGCAAGTCGCTCTTCCACTGCTTGTACCTCTCACCGAAGAGTCTGTTGACGTACGCCAACGACTCCTCGTTGAGGTCCTCCAAGTTATAGTTCGTCTGCAAAAAATTAATTACATACATTTAAGTAGTATAAATATTTAAAATTTGAAAGAAAAATTATTACAAGGTAGAATACATACCGACAACTGGCCGCGAACCCCATCTTGATCTCGTCAGGCATGACCTTCCAAGACTTCCAGCGCATCGGGCAATGGGTCCGAACGACGTGACCAACGTCGTGGGCCAAGGAGCTATGCAACTCCGCTGTCGGTGCAGCCCGATGGCGCTCGTCGTATCCGATGCTAATACGACTGTTGGTCACCCGGGTGACCTTCGCCGTCTTCAGCTGCCGACACGGCCCTCGGGTGTTCTTCTTCGCTGCAATGAGATATGCATGGTTGTTCAATAAATAATAAATGTAACTATAAAATCAGAATATAAAAAAATGAAAATCGAACTCATGTTGAAAGGAAATGTATACCTGGCTGTGACCCTGAGGCCACAGTACCATCGGTCGACGTCGTGTCGGTGGTGCTTGCGGGCCGGTGCCGCCGCCTAGCGCTAACAGGCTGCGCCACTGATGAAGCTGATGACGCAGGCGTCTGGGACACCCCTGGGAGCTCGACCATCAGTGCTGGAGCAGTGGCAGCCGATGCTGACCGAGCCGGGGGCTCCGGACTCGGTGTAGTCGTCACCGACCTACGACGTCTAATCAGATCTGACATCTGCACATTTTCGAAATGGTACACACACACATTTATAGAATTTATAATATATAAGTTATAAATTTTCATAACCCAATTTTAAATAATTAATTACAAGAATAACCTAGGGTTTGCGATTTCGGAGTATCCGGGACTCCGATCCACAATCCGTCGAATCCTACACGATCCTAGAAATACAAGGTAAAACATACGTGACTTTGACTTCGATCCAACGGTCCGAACATATCAAACCTGGAAATCGGACAACATGCGATATCCGTTCGAGACAGAAACGGTAACCAAATTAAAATCCGAGCACACCTACTTGCTCGTGACAAAAAGGGGATTGCTCTGGGACCTAATGCCCCACTGCCATAGTCCCCACGCGCCACCACACGCGCCGGCAGCGGCCGGTGTCAAAAGCGATAACCACCACCGGAAATGTCTAAAAACTAAGGGCCAAGGTTCCTACCCTAGGTTCAAAACACCATTTACAGTGACTTTTGTTCTCGGACCTACCCTAAAAAATGGCCGGAAATGGCCGGAATTTAAATTCAAAAACCGGCCAAAACCTAGGGTTTTAAATTGAGACACCTATTCACAAAATTATCCAAATCCTAATCAACCATCAGCTAGAGCACAAGAAGTAGTCAAGAAACCATACCTCAGGCGTCGGAATTGGCTGCTCGAGGAGAGAGAAAACGGGCGGCGCAGAATCTGCCAAACGAAGCTTTTTCCGGCGGATTCTTCGACGGTGACGGCAGCGCAACCTCTGGGCTTCGACTGTGGTGGCGGCGCAGTCCTTTTGCCGGCGGAGCACTGGGCTGTGGTGACGGCGGAGAGAGAGGGTGTTTAGGGCAGAGAGAGGAAGTGAGGAAGAAGAAGACTCTGTCGCGATTTTTCTGAAATATTTCGGCTTTTGCGCGACGAATGACAAAATGCGTCGCGCAAATCCGTCGCGCAAGGTTGTTTTCCGCCCAAATTTTAATTAAATTTTGAAGACCTTGCGCGACGAAGGACAAAATCCGTCGCGCAAGGTTGTTATGCCGCCAGAAATTTGAGGGTTTATTGAAAGGTCTGACAACATTGCGCGACGGATTGTGTCCTTCGTCGCGCAATGTCTTCAAAATTTAATTTATCAGAATTGCATTTTTAAAAGGGATAGGCTTTATCGTCAAAATTGTTATTAAATATGAACATGATATTCTTTTTTTTATTTTTTCCTTTCTTTTGAAAACCTGTAAATATTTTTTAAATTAAAAACAAGTTGAATTGATTTAAAAATATATTAAAACTTCAATTAAACTAACATAACATTAGAAAATTTTCTAGCGTATGCAAAATTGAAATAAAAGTTGTTCCATGCATTTGAATTTGAATTTGAAGTCCAAGTATATATAAAAGTTGATATGCCATCTCTTTGATATCATAATTGAAATTCAACATATCATTTATGGGACTTATCACATTTTTTTGTGTTCCAACTTCCTATCATTGTATAATCAAACGATTCATGTCATTGTTTATCACATTCATTGTATAATCAAACGACCACAATTTTGTTTCGTCGCGCAAGATTGTCATACCGCCATAAATTCTAAAATTTCCGAAAATTTTCAATAATTACTTTATTTTTTGGTTATAGGTGTTAAATTATATGTATATATATGTCATTAAATTAACATAATTTTCAAATAAATGTAACATAATTTATGTGATTACAAATTATATGTATATATATACCTACAATAAATTTATAACAATAGTGTTTAATACTATAATATCCTTCTAACAAAACCATTAAAAAATCATCTACATGTTGTATTCATTCAATTTGAAGATTTAAAACACAAAAAAGAGAAAACCGTAATTCTTATATTCGTAAATGGCAATTGACAATCAAATATAGATAGATTGAAATATAGGTATATTCAAATATGTTTTCAAATTTTGGTATATATATAAATTTTAATTTATATATTATATGTTGTAATTTAATTTGTGATTGCAAATTTTGTGTGCAACTTCATTTTAATTTGTGATTGCCATATTTACACTACCATAATTAAATTACAACAAATTTCATTTACTATGTTTTACATGGGTAGTCGCTAATGAATTGCATTATTCATCATCTGAACTATAATAACTTGAGTTATCCTCGCTATCATCACTTTCGGTCTCCCAATCCTCCTCCTCATCACTTTCGTTGTTCGGGCCCACTGGAACTTCATATCGCGGAAGATCACCGAGGTCAATTGTAATTGACTGAATCGGTATTTCGATTGAAGATACTCCTTGAAGCTGAAACGGTTCTTGTATAACATCTGTATCTCGAAGTGTTTCTGCATCAGTTTCCATGGAAGAGTCCAACCGTTGGTCAGTGACGTTGTCGATGTCGTTGTCAGTTGGGTCTAGTTCTGGTATAGCATACACGTTCCTCTGATCCATCTGCTGAGCAACCTTCCAACCGCTTCCGGCTTTAGGGTCATCTAGATACACAATTTGTCTTGCCATGTTTGCCAAAATGTACGGGTCGTCATCATACCAAGTTCTGTTAATGTTCACTGATAGTAAGCCATGGTCTATTTTAACACTTCCCTGCCTATTTGGGTTTGTATCAAACCATCGACACTTAAACATGATCACTTGGTATCGGTCTTTGTAAGCAATTGCACGACAGTCGTGAGTTTGCCATAGAAATCAACGTCAGTACTTTCGCCACCACCTGGGACATGGACACCGCTGTTTTGCGTACACAACTTGTCATCTCGTGCAGTCCCCAAAAACTTGACGCCATTAACATGGCAACCCGAGAATAATTCTGCACGAATCGGGCCGAATGCCAAGTTATATAACTCTTCACTGTAAGAGGGTGAATTCGATGATTTCAACTTATTCACCTAATATTATACGAATGAATTCACATGTTAGTTTGATAACATTAAATAATACACAATATATATATATAACAAATACAAAACACTTATAACTTACATATTCCAAAAACCATTTTGGAAACAGATCACGGTGTTTCTTGGCATACAAATGTGATGGATGTTCTCGCTTCATCATCTCTTCATGCTCATCTAAGTATGACATTATCTCATCACAATTGTTAAGTACGAACCAATGCGCTACCTCCATGTCATTTCTGGAAAACGACTCTCCTCGTACCGGATCTCCAAAGGGTCGTGCGCTTTGGGCGAAAACAGAAAGTGTCTCATTTCGAAGACCTCCGTCATTATTGCGCTGAGGACGATTGAAAGCCGTGTCCACATCTTTTAAATACATTCCACAGAAAGTGAGCGACTCATATTGAACCCAAGCCTCTATAATTGAGCCTTCGGGTTTCGCCCTGTTGCGTACAGTTTTTTTCAAATCTCCGAGAAGCCTGGCAAAATAAAAACAAATGATACAAATTAGCGACCGTGAGATATTAGAAGCAGAAACAAATTATGAGGATTACATACCTTTCTATTGGATACATCCAACGATAGTTGACAGGACCAGCGAGCAATGCCTCTTCTGGCAAATGAACCATCACGTGGATCATACTTGTGAAGAAAGCTGGAGGGAATATCATCTCGAACTTGCATAGGACTTGGACAATGTCATGGCGCAACTGATTAATGTCTGTCTTTCGCAATGTTTTTGCCGTCAGTTGGGCAAAAAATCTGGACAACAACATGATTGGTTTCACGACATCTTCTGGCAAAAGGTGTCGAATACCACAGGAAGTAGGCGTTGCATAAACACATGGCAGTCATGGCTTTTCAGTCCAGTAAATTTACCCCCGTCAACATTCACGCAACGCGCGATATTAGAAGCATATCCATCGGGAAACTTGACCGACGATACAAACTGTAGAAAATCTTTTTTGTCATTCGGTTTCATGGCAAAAAATGCCAGATCCCTTCTAGCTTTATCACCGTCCCTGTTCATCCATAAACCTCTTCGTATGCCCATTCTTTCCAAATCAAGACGAGCTTTGATCGTGTCCTTTGTCTTACCCTCGATATCTAGAATCGTGCCCACCAATGTGTCAAACACATTTTTCTCCACATGCATAACGTCGAGATTATGCCTCAATTTTAGTTTCGACCAATATGGGAGCTCAAAAAACATAGACTTGTGCGTCCAGTTCAAATGTGTAGCAGGTCTCGTCCGAGTAACTGTTTTCCCAAACGGAGAAAAATCCAAACGGTTTAGCTGTTCCAAGATCTCATCACCGGACCATTCTCTAGGTCTGAGGCGATGCTCTGTGTTCCCGTCAAACTCTTTATCCTTTTCCCGTCACTCGTGGTCCCATGACAACCATCTTCGATGACCAAGATAACAAACTTTTCCCGCGTGCCAACCAGAAGTTAAATTTTCCTTGCATACAGGGCATGCCATATAACCCTTTGTGCTCCACCCAGAAACCATTGCATATGCGGGAAAATCATTTACAGTCCACATCACTGCTGCCCGCAAAGTGAACATCTTCCCAGTGGCTTTATCGTACGTGCGCACACCATTTGTCCATAAATCCTTGAGCTCATCAACCAACGGCCGTAAGTACACATCGATTGACCGACCAGGATCCTCGGTTATCAAAACAGTCATCATCATGTACTCTTTTTTCATGCATTTCCAAGGCGGCAAATTATATGGAAATACGAAAATCGGCCAAGTGCTGTGGTGTTGGTTTAGAACCCCGTACGGATTGAATCCGTCAGTGGCAAGTCCCAATCTAACATTTCGAGGATCCGCAGCAAAGTCAGGGAACGTTCGATCGAACTCTTTCCATGCTTCCCCATCTGCAGGATGCCGCATCACATCGTCATCTACCCGTTTCTCCTTATGCCATCTCATGTCTGTGGCAGTATGAGTCGACATATACAATCGTTGTAGCCTAGGTTTCAAGGGCAGATAACGCATGACTTTCTGTGGGATCTTAGTCGTCCTATTCTGAGATGTCATCTTGAACCTCGACTCTTTGTATATAGGGCATGTATCCAATGTCTCATACACTTTGTAGAATAACATGCAATTGTTTTTGCAAGCATGAATTTTTTCATAACCCAATCCAAGACCATTCAACACCTTTTGCGCTTGTCTATGGTCTTTGGGCAAACAATTGTCCGTCGGAAGCATTCTCTTGAAAACGCCCAAAAAGTAATCGAAACACAGGTTCGACATACGATACTTTATTTTTCCGTGCATTAGCTCCACAATGGCCGTAAGAACGGAAAAGCTCTCGCACCCTGTGTATAACTCTTGGTTGGCACTTTTTAACAGTTGTTCATATTGTTCGAACTCTGCACTGTCCATTGGGGTAGGCATGTCATCTTCCCCTTCCTGATTGATGTTGGTCGATGCAAATGGAAAAGCATCATTTATAATATCAATGACTTGTTCATTAGGATCCACAATAGGTTCAATATTGTCTACCCTTGTGGCATTTGAAGATGAAGCATTGTCTAATTGTTCCCCATGAAGGTTCCAAATGCTATATGTCTCAACCATTCCATTCCTTACTAAATGAAAGCCAACATTTTCAATTGTCTCCCACAATGTGTTATTACACCTTCTACAAGGACACCGGATTCTAGTTGCACCGGGGTTGTGTCTACGTGCAAACTCAATAAAATCCTCAATTCCATCCAAGTATTCGTCTGCGCATCTATTCGGGTTCTGTATCCACCTTCTGCTCATGATTCCTGAAACCACAATCACACCATTGTATCACAACAACTTCATACGAAGTTATAATGTCACCTTATGCCTCCGGTAAGGGCCCTATCCCATTCGGGAATGCATAGTTCTGTCACGTAACCTACGCCTACATGAGATTAGATTACGACGTGGATAAATTTCGGCAGCATCTTGATACAGTTCTTCAGGTGGCCATAGGTATAAATACCTACGTACCACCCGAAGAACGTACCGAGATGACACCGAAATCTCCACAATCGAAATCTAATCCTGTAGCCGCAGATTACATGACAACACTATGCATTACCAAACTGTCCAAATAATGGGACAATTCAAGAATTAATTGGACCGCAGTCATGCATTACGCATCCATGCACGAAATCCAACTAATCTCGAACGGGAAACTAAGTGTTACGAAAAAATTATAACAAAAGTACGAAGTTAATTTCAATTAACTTCGTACATCACAACACATTCTGCTATGTCACGAACAATTTAACAACATAATATAAATATAATTCAACAAAAAAATAAATAAAAATAACAAACTAAGTTCAACATAATGTAATGAAATTAATATACAATGAATAAAATACCTTCTCAAGCGTTCTCCACAATCGCAATTTACAAAATATCTATAACAAAAAAAAAATAATACCGTTAGTATGAATTTACATTAATACTTTTAAACAAATGATAAATAATACTTACCTAATGAGCGTATTGAATTCTCAGCAGAAGCAGCAGCACAGACAGAGGAAAAATCGAAATGGCAGAAAAATGGAGCAATCTGCCTTTGCAATGGCGGATAGCAGATATGAAGAAGAAGGATTTTGCGCGACGAATAACATTTTCGTCGCGCAAGATATCTGGTTTTTGCGCGACGACACCTTGTTTCGTCGCGCAAACTCGGAAACCTGTCGCGCAACCGAAACTTTCCGTCGCACAAGATCGTGCCGACATCGAACCTTGCGCGACGAATCAAATTTCCGTCGCGCAAGTATTTGGCGCCATTTTCTGTGCTTCTTTGCGCGCCGAAAATAAAATTGTCGCGCAAATATATCTTGCGCGACGAGGTACGTCGTCGCGCAAATATTTGACGGAAAAAAATCAACATTGTTTTCCGTTCCATGCTTTGCGCGACGAGGAAAGGAATCTGTAGCGCAAAGGCTTGGCGCCAAAACCAAACACCCGCGCTTTTTTTGGCCCTCTTTGCGCGACGACTTAGTTGTTCGTCGCGCAAAAAATGTTTGCGCGACGGATATATTCGTCGCGCAAGTTTATAGGTTTTTGCGCGTCGAAATTTGTTTATCGTCTCTGAAGTGCATTTTGCGCGACGAATATGTCTTCGTCGCGCAAAGTTCGGTCGCGCAAAGGGTAAATTGTAGTAGTGGGATTTAGCTAATAAAGCTTGATTCATCCAAGCAGCCTTTTTCACTCCCAAACCACCAGTACATTTAGACTTACACACAGTTTCCCAGTTCACATGATGTACCTTAGCCTTATCAAGGCTATGCCCCCAAAGAAAATTCCTATTTAACTGATCCAGCTTGGAACAAACAGAAGCAGGCAACATAGCAGTTTGCATAGAATAAATAGGAATAGCCGAGGTGACTGACTGCAATAACGTAAGCCTGCCAGCCATAGACAAAGTGTGGCTTTTCCAAGAAGAGAGGCGTTTTTGAACTTTATCAGTAATTTCCTGATAAGTATCTTTGGTAACTCTAGTGTGAATTAACGGAACTCCAAGATACTTACCAAGGTTATCAGATAAAGGAGAACCACTAATAGAGGCAATATTCTGAGCCAAACCAGGACAAGTATTAGGGGACACACAAACCATAGACTTTTCAAAGCTGACCTTCTGACCAGAAAGGGAACAAAAATCATCCAAACACTGCTTCATCACTAAAGCCTGCTCAATAGAAGCCTTCCCAAACAAAACCAAGTCATCAGCAAAAAATAAATGAGAGATAAAGGGCCCTCCTTGGCAAATCTGCACAGTCTTCCAACTTTGGTCAAGAACTTTCTGCTGAATTATATGGGAGAGCTTTTCCATACATAGAACGAAAATGTATGGAGAGAGAGGGTCTCCTTGCCGAATACCACACTTAGGAGAGAATGCATCTGTTAACTCACCATTTAAAATAGCTTTATAATGCACAGAACTGATACAATGCATGATGAGCTCCAAAATTCTTCCCCCAATACCAATTTCACAAAGAACCTCTCTAATAAAAGACCAACTTAAACGATCATAGGCCTTGGAAAGATCAATTTTCCAAGCAATAAAACCCTTTTGACCTTTGGCAACCTTGAATTTCAACCCTCTCAGACCTCTAACCCTCTGCAATTTCAATGTGACTGTTTTCTGCCAATTTGATTTGTGTTACTTGTTTATTTTATGATGCAGGAGCATGTATTAGGATAATTTGTTTTCCTATTAGTTTCATTTCCTGTTTATGTTTAAATTTTGTTTGTCAATTACGGTTTCTTATTAAACTGGGAACATGAATGCTTGGCTGGTTATTATTTAGATATGTAAATCGGTTATATCATTTAGATATGTAATATATATATATATATATCTGCTTAGCCTGAAGGTTGGTTAGGATTTTTTGTTTTCTTCAATTAGTTCCTGCTTGTTCAATTGTGCAGATGTCGAACCTAATTAGAAGTCGTAAGGAGGTGTTGGCTGCACAGAGTTCGCCTCCCCTGTCGCAACCATCAGCTGCCACAGCTCCAGCAGAGATGGACCACTTGCCAGTTGGTCCAAGGGTGTCCAATGCGCTGGTGTCATCAGCGTCGTCAGTGGCGCAACCTGTTAGCGCCAGGCGTTGTCATCGCCCACCCAACACCTCTGACACTATATCGACAGACGCTTCTGCTGGGTCGGGGTCACAACCCGATAAAGATTTCCTTCACCTCCAGTTCTTTTGGACCAATATTTTCTAGTTGAATATCTTATTTTATTAACGTTCATTTCATATTTCTTTGCAGCGAAGAAGAACACTTGGGGGCCGTGTCGGCTGTTGAAGACGGCGAAGGTCACCCGGGTGACCAACGGTCGTATCAACATCGAATACGATGAGTGGTATCAGGCAGCCCCGACGACGGAATTGCATAGGCCTTTGGCCCACGACATTGGTCATGTCGTTCGGACCCATTGCCCTATGCAATGGAAGTCTTGGAAGGTCATACCTAACGAGGTCAAGATGGAGGTGCGCGGACAGTTGTTGGTATGTATCCTACATTTTATTTGTTTGTCCTTCAAATTTTATTTATTTATATTACTTAATGTCTGTAATGAATTTATTGCAGACGAACTACAATTTAGAGGACCTCAATGATGAGTCATTGGCGTACGTCAACAGACTTTTTGGTGAGAGGTACAAGCAGTGGAAGAGTGACTTGCACCACCATTTTCAGGCATTTGATGATCCGCAAGTCGCTCTTCAAGAGGGTTGCCCGAAGGAGCTTGAGGGGCGGGAGGATAGTTGGACGTGGCTCTGCTCTCATTTTCTGGCACCCGAATATGTGGTATTTTTTTTAAATATTAAGTTCGAACTTATTACATGTTTCTTACTAATTTTTATTTAATTTTTTCTATTTCATTTCGATTTCAACTGATACGTTTATTTTTTGTGTAACAGAATAAGGCCACAGTAAATAAGGACAATAGGAAGAAGAAGACTCTTCTCCACCATTCAGGTTCCAAGCCCTTCTCGTGTAGGATGGACGCACGACGACGGGTAATAATAAAATAGTTTTATATCCAATTTTGAATATGTAATTAATATTAATTTCTATTTTTCGTACTAACAGTTTTCTTGTCTTATTCAATTCAGGGGGGTCCAAATTCCCAGAGATCGACGTCTTTGGCGACGTTTATGTTCGACCTAGGAATGAGTTAGCCGAGTCCATTCATGTAAGTATTCTTTAATTTTAATTATTATCTACGCATTCAAGTTTCATGGTTATATGAATGTTTTAATTAATTTTAATATTTTATGTTTTAATTCTTTAATTTTAATTAAACAAACGACGATGGTGGAGAGGAGCCAGTTGGTTCTTCAAGAGTCTGCCTCCCAACTTCCTCCTGATACTCCGCTCGAGTCTGTGCATCCTCCATAGGATGCGGGGTTTCAGATCTTGACAGAGACGTTGGATCAGCCTCTCGGGAGGAGGCCCGGGAGATATTGTCGAGGGATGGGGAATGCCCGGTGGCGGGAACCTATACCCCGTTCATCGTCGCAGTCAAACGAGGTGATTGCTTTGACAGCGATGGTGGCCGAGCTTAAGGGTCATATGTCTATGATTCTAGAGTCCCTTGCTCGGTTCGGCATTCCAATCCCGCAGTTTGGTTCCTCCTCGACCTCCCAGCCCCCTCAACCTGGCCACCAGACATATGCCCCTGCCGACAATGCCCAGACATCCAAGCCGCATCTCCAAGACGACCACGTTGATTTTGGAACTTTATTCGATTAGTTTTTTATTTGTTATTACATTTTAACAATTTTTCTTGTAATTACATTTATATTATTTTATAACATTTCTTTTCTCTTCATTACATTTGTTGAATGCAATTTTATTTTATTGAAAAAAAAATGAACCAAATTTTAAATTTAAATTAACAAAATAAAAGAAACGGAAAATTAAATTTAAATAATAAAATATTTTTTTGCGCGACGAAAACCTTTTGGTCACACAAACTATAAAATGTAGTAGTGATAGCTGCTGAAGTTCAAGCAGGTGATGAATGAGCGACTTAAGTTGGTGACACAGTAAGTATGACCAAGGGTTTAGTGTGGGGCAGTTGGGGGTTGGGTGGTAGTCGCTGAAGCAAGATTGGCAGTGGTTTTGGTGCTGTAAGGTGGAAAGGCTAGAAGAAGACATGCTCTTTGCTTATCCACTCAATAGGCTCAATACAAATGGGCTTGGGTTTTGGTGCTCCTAAGCAGCCCAAAAACCTCCATTTCTTGAACCTTTTGATGGGCCTCCTTGTAACCATTCACACCACAACCCTCTTAGCAAGCCCCATGCATGTATGTGGCTTGGATCCACTTAAGCTCGTCAGGTGGTTTAGCATAGGCAAATGTATTATTTGCTTGACATGGTATGTACACTATTTCTATATTTATATAATAGATAAATTCCCAAAATACAACTTGGATTAACGCATTACCAACATTATATGTTATATTGGGCTTTAAACATTCTTGAGCTTCTTGTAACATTTTAGCCTCAACAGTGGTGAGCAAAAATATTTCATATCTCATATGGGTGCATACACCCAATTACAATGCGGATTCTCTCCACTTAATGAGGTTTAACCATACAAGTTAGATTCCAAAATTTTGGATATTCTTTGTCTTTGGAGAAACAGTTCTTGTGGGGTTTGCTTTTATGGTTGTAGATGACCACAGAAATGTAAATAAATAGATTAATAAAACGAACACGTTAGGAAAAACGAAATGCTCGGATTGTTGCACAGAAAATTCCACTTCGGTATAAACCCTCTGTTAATAGCACAATATGAACACAATCAGGATAAATTTTTGCACTCGGCCAGCGGGATCACTTGGAACGCATTATACAAAGATGGGCCTAGCATATGTTTTCTTTATCTGTGAATATTCGACACAATGTGGCGCATACAGACGCCTAGCCTGCCGATATCTGATCCACGCAGAATCAGGCTGCCAAGACCTCAATTTGATAAATGAAAGGGTATAAAAAGTACACCAAGTTCACATTTCTCCTATAACTGACTACTATATAGTCCGCCGCACGCCCTACAATTTCAAGTTTTCTGCTCTACAAATGTATCACTTCATTTTCAAGGCTGATGAAAGGAGTTCCCTCCTTGTTCATGTTGGTTACCAACTGGTTGGCTAACAACAGGAATATCCAAGCTACTTGCTTCTGACTCGGGGGCAATTTCTCTTACATCAGCTATCCTTGCATCTTGTGCCTGAATGTCACTCCATTCACCATCTCCAGCTGGCCGGTGGTTGACCTGATCCCCAGCCATGTGAACTACACTCTCCCCTGGTACTGGGACTGTTCTAGAAACACTGAGGCATGCTTTATCAACATTTTCTTCAGACAAGTCTACATGTTTAGTCAGGGGTGTATTGCCAGACTCGGACTTCTCCTCGAACACTTGCTTCGTATCAATGTGATGTCTGTCAACATGAAATGGTTGATTAATAAAATATTGAAGATAACTTAATAAGGGACTAAAGGATTATAATCCCCAAGCCACTTATATATTGGGTAAAAGGCAGAAGGTACTAAACCTTTGAAGCTGTGCTTGCAACTTATTCACATAGACCAGGAGCTCTTGCTTGTCCTTCAGCGCAGCTGATTCTTTCTGCACAGCCTCCTTTATTCTAGCTTCAGCATCTGCCTCTGCAACCCTAACCTTCTCCTCTGCTCTCACGACAGCTGCTTCTAATATCACAACACGCTCTCTAGCTTTTGCAAGCTCAGAACGCCACATGTGTGCCTCCTGAAGAGCAGAATCTCTTTGCCTGATCAATTGGTCTCTTTCTTTGCTTAAGGCCATAGCCTTTTCTTCAGAATCTTTTAGCTACAAATATAAACAAAAGCCACAAAAAAAAGTTGAACAATCAAAAGTGCTCTCAGAACAAAAAGATCAGTTTTTTTTTTTCTTTTTCCAAATTAATAATGTATAGTAATGGAGGGGGAAAGGAGATCACTTATCCAAAGACACTACAAAATTAACATAGAAGAGCTTATCAATACCTTTAACATGGAAGATTCCAGCTGCTTCTCTGAATCTTTTTTTAAGCGCTCAATTTCTGCACAAACAATTCTCCTTTGTTCATCAATTGTATGAGCTGCAGAGGCTGCAGCCTCAGCAGCTTCAGCAGTCTCAGTTAATTTTTCTGCTATTTCTTTAATTGTTGAGTCGCGTGCACGAAGGTCCCTAGCCAAATTTTGTAGTTCGTCATCTTTGACCCGTAATGTCTCCTACAGAACAGAGATATACAATCAGAAAACAAAGTCTAAGTGAACTAAATGATCACAAAGAGCAATTGGATTTGAAGGACTGCAGAGGAGTCAACATTCCTCATGTTTGCTTCTCACAAGTTTGGAAGAAATTCAATGATGTAGCATGTTTCTATCTCTGTTGTGCACAAATGAATGTTTTAAACACTATAGGGTCTCAATTACCTTCTAAAACTGTTTCTCATGACACAGAACTGATAAAGTACAATTGAAACCAGGGCCCTTTCATTAACAAACTATACTGTAAAAGCCATTTCAAAATGAATGTAGGGCAGTGTAAATAACTAGATCATAAGCAGTACCTTCATAATTGCAAAATCATCCATTGGACCATCAGTTGGCTTATTCGTTATCACTCCCAAAGCATTTCTCAAAGAAATATGCATTGCTGCTTCAATATCCTTAGAACTCTCCAAAGCAGTCGAATTGGCAGCAGCAACTACTGCTGCAACCGTTCCTAGTTTCGCAGAACCATTGCCACTCAAGGAATTCACAGCTTCTTTATGGGCCTTTAAAACCAATTGTGTTGCTCTGTGTCAGAGGACAAAAAAATGAAAAAAGAGCAAAAGACAAGATTAGATGAAACATGTAATGGAAACTGCTAATCCGGTCTTTATGGAAATGATTCGTCAAATACCACACGGGAAATAAAGGAAAGGAGGAATTTTTGTCAGATAAGCATTGCCTCTTTCACTATGACAACAGAAAATTAAGTCTTTTAGTCTTGAAAATGCACCCTATTCCAATTCATCTCCAATGAACGACAGGCTTCTATTGACATCATACAAAAAGTTTACATCAACCATATGATGCATGAATAATATCTTCGACTGAAGTAACATAACAAACTAAGAGTCCTTTTTCCCCTGATAAGTCACATTTTAAGAGAAGTAACTTGCTAATATATTACTTGAAGATGAGGAAATTTTTGGATAAGCCATTACATTTGAGCCTGTAATCTACAAGAGAACTTCACAATGCCCAACTATATGCAATGGGCGGTCTAAAAGAGAACTCAAACTACATTGGGAAAGTTCAAATTAAATAGTAAGAATAGGAAAACAAATTCTAAAACCCTTGTGTTTTCCTGAACCCACAGCGATAATCTCCATTACATGTGTTAACTAATTTCTGCCCTAGAGGTTATAAAGTATTTATAACATGCACATAAAGACGAAACTGTACGTATATAATAACATCTACATAATCACTACAGCATAATGTAAAGGGAAAGAACTTACTGTAGTGTTGATACCCATGCCTAGCTGCACCAGGAGTCTCTGCACAAAGGAAGTAGTCTTTTTTCTGTGGGGTCCCAATATCTAAAGAATGAAGTTAAGAAGCATGCAAGTTCAGAAATTCCGATCCAGATTTACAAGAATGTTTTCTATAGAAGTTAAAAGGATCCCTCATTTTGTTTTCTACATTACGAAAATACTAGAGAAAATAAATGAGGATACAGAAACAGCAGCCATCATACTTCTGCATCCCACTGAAAACACAAAACAGAAAAAGAAATCATGTAACCCATCATTGAAATTACAACCTGCACAGATGACTGTTATATAAAACGGATATTATGCAAAAATGAATCTTACTGGAAGTTCACGGGAGAAAGGGTGATCGTGCTATTTGCATCAAAGAGAATGGTTCCCTTGACAGTCGGCTCATTTCTCCTAATCCTAAATCATAAAAAAGTATGGTGTTGGTCAATGCATCTATAAGGCATAAATTGAAGTAAGAATGTCTTGCACAACTAACTTGTATTCCATTCTCCCTGTTGTCGGGTCTAAGATCACCCACCGCTCGTTCCATTTTCTCAGCTGTTAAAAGAAAACAGCAGTTCAATAATTTCCAGAACAAAGAGCACTACAAAGAAAAGCTCGCCAAACCATCCCAGTGCCAAATTACATTTAGAACTCTTTCAAGCATGATTTAGAAAGACTTCAGTTTTGAAATGACTGAACTTCAATAATATCAACGGGAGCTTAAAAAATGTTACTTATCATTTTTCTAATTCGCAGTACAAGCGGTTCAATGGAAAGCCAACAGAATCTAAATTAGGAATTGACCCAACAGAAAAAAAAAAACTGAACTTTCGCAAGATCCAAAATCTAATCCTAAAAAATAGTTCGAAACCACAAAAAAAGAAAGTAAAAGAAAGACAAATGGGAGGCTACGGGATCGTACCGTCTCGGATCGCTTGAGAAGTGGGCCCTGCAACAAGTTCCGGCCAGAACCCGAAGCCAGATGACGCTTGATCTTCTCCAAGCTATTCTCTGCGTCCGCAGCTCTCTGCTCGAACAGAAAATTCACAATTGCCCACCATGAATATCAAAACCTTTTCAAATACATACAAAAAACAAGTAAATATAGGCAAAGGGGCTGACCGGAGAAGCACCATTGGTGGCCATTGTATTGGTAGATCGAGAGGATCGAAAGCCTGAAACTTTTGGTAAATTAGAGGCCCTTTGGTTATCGGTGAGGTTGAAGAAGGCTGTTAGGTTTGTTTCATTTCATGGACTAGCAGGTGAAGATGATGATGATGTTGCTTTCTAAGCTTCTAACACGCATTAAACAAAAAATAAAAATGGCCAAAAAAAGTGAGAATTTTTTCCTTTTATTGACTCTTTTCCTGTGAGCTAGCTACTTGTTTCTTAGATTTTTTGGCTTAGAAATACTGTTCTGGCTTACAAGCGTATATAGGTCCCGCTAAGCTTGATGCGTTTTTAGATTTGTCTTTTCATTACCAAAAATAAATAAATAAAAACCTTATATAGGTGATGGAATATAGATGGTTGAGTTCTTTTACTTTTATTCATGTGGTCATAGATTTGAAATTCGTAGACACGGTGTTGCGTCGATTCAGCTGCACCAAAATAGATTCAGTTGCATCCTCCACTTGTGATACTCGCAAGTGCACGAGCCGTTGGTAGTTTAGCATATGTAAGTGCGAGGTCGATCCTACGAGGATTGATGATAGATTAATTTAATTCAATTCCCTGTATAAAACAGAAATGAAAAAAAAAAAAAAAAATAAATCAAACAAGGAAGAAAGAAAAGAAATTAACTCAAGCGAATAAGTTCCCAAGTTCAATTTAGATTAACGGATTGATTCTAGCTAAAGTATGATTAAGCCATGGTGTTTGGTCCTAACCATGTGTTCCTAATTCCCTAACTTGATCATTTGTTGTCTAACCTAAATTAAGCATTAGGAACCCATTAAGCATAGAAGAACATTTTAAACAACCAAGCATGTATCTAATCCCTGTTGTCGAATGTCCATACATACTCTTCCTATTCATAGTTCAATTCGAATTAAAGCATGGTGTCTACTCTTAATTCAAACCAAGATAACTAACATGCAAGCCTTAATGGTGATCAATCATTCAAACTAGCATATTAACTTATAAGCATAATGAATAAGAACAAAAATCATAATTGAAACTTGGAAACTACTCAAACTTGAATACTAAAGAAAAGAATTTACATTACAAAAAATAAATTACAACTAAAAAGCAAAAGGAAAACGAGAATTGAGAACTAGAAAGGAAAACTAAGATATTTGAGGGAGAGAAGGGAGGGGAGCTGTAGAGAAATGTTTGAGAGCTCCCCCCCTTGGGGTGTATTTACAAGCTTGGAGAACTCATTATTTATAGGCTTAGGGGAGTTGAAATTCTAAATTAAATATGGTCTATGCCAATAGCACTTGTAATTAAAAACTCATACTTTTGGCTAGTGCACTTCACCAACAACTCCCCACTAGATAGTGCACTTCATCATACATATGTCATGCATGACAATGCATTGCACTCTTCTTTTAGGTTCGTTTTGGGCTTGTTAATACATTCATAAAATTCTGGAAAAATATGAATCTTCAAGCCCTTTGTCTTATCTTTCCAAGCATATGCAGCCCAACTCAAGGAAAAATTGGGAAGACCTTCAAATGTCATTTGTGGCCCAGTAACGTAGATGCTGCCGAATTTTGACCTTGAGCTACTAGATCATGTATAACTTCCTCTAGAAGACTCAGAATCATGAACCGTAAAATGGTACGGAAACTAGACTTCCGTATCTTTCCAATGATGTATGGCTCATTATCTGGTTCTTCTTGACCAAGTACAGGTTAATCCGTGAAATTGAATGATCTGCAGACACCGTTTTGGGCTAAGTTGTCTCCAAAATGCATTTAATGAGTCTCAAGCTTATTACACTGAAACAAACACAAAACTTATTAAAAGCACAAGTTTAACTAAAAAACATAACAAATCATAAGTTAGAAGGGTACAAAAAGATATGTAATTATGCACCGATCACACGGGTAAATATTTGTGTAAATCCTTTTACTCCAATCGCTTGTACTAATAAAATAAAAAGAGAGAAACGAATTTTGAAGTATGTAATGTGATCATATTATCACCAAAGAAAAAAAAAACCAACTAGCATTTAATTTAGTGGCATATTTTTTCTCAATATTGGAAGAGATTCAAGTTGATAGTTCCTCCCTTGATCAAATAAAAATATATTTATATTATTTTGACTATTTTTGTCCATACACATGTGCAAAATCACAGTTTAAGTTTGACACATATACAAAAATAATTTATTAAAAATATAAGAAGAAAAACTTTCTACTCACATGTCATGGAATGTAGGAGTTCCTACTTATAGGGGAGGAGGAAATATATTTGCTCATCACTTTAACCCAGTGTATACCTCACCACATTTCTCAACATTTGACACGTATCCATAAGCATAATCATAAGTCCATAGTTAACTCTTTGCTTTGTATTATAGAATCATGATTATGCTCATGAACACGTGAAGTGTTGAGAAAGGTGATAATTATGCGATCCCGAGCCTATATTTAGTGTTGTGCATTTACCTGCATTTCACAACATCTAGACCATCCTAATAATCTAACTGTTTAAGACATGACACATGGTACATAAGGAAACTGTGAAAAATAAAAATAAAAAATCTAATAACTTAATTCAATTTAAAATTTAAAAAGTAAAAATCACAAAATCCAATATTAAAAAAACAAAATCAGAAAGGCAACTCCCCCTTCCCACCCTTATTATCCTTGGCACTTAGGCCATCATACAAGCCACAATTTCTCTATCTCTACCACAAATCTACCCCTACAACCATGAAATATGTAGGTGTCAATACAAATGCAAAATACAAATCAACTGGTTCTTCAAATTATTGAATGTAGGGATATATTTTTTTGGTAAATTGATTATATTGAGAAGGGGTGATGAGTGAAGATGTTTATTCAAAGGATATTCCATTTTGATCTTCCATATAACACTTTTTCATATACTTTGAAGGTTATGGGTAACTTTCGTGGATTTTTACTTTATTTTTTATTCAAACAATATAAGACTTGTTAACTTTAAACATTCTTTTCATGAAAAAATTAATTAAGTAATACTTATTATTGTTGATGTGTCAAGTTTTAAACGAATAGATTAATAGAATGATTCAGATATTGCGAAATGCGGATAAATGCACAACCTTTAATGGTGTGTTTACTAATTATGAATTGGAATTCTCATTAGAAATTGAATTCCACCTATGGAAGATTCCAGCGTTTACTTCATATCAAAGAATTGAAAAGTAAGGGGGGGCCACACAAAATTAGGAATTGAATTCCTGATTTCGGAAGAATTCAATTCTTGGGTGGGAGGTGGTATTCGAATTCCTAGAGAACTAACCTATTAAGAATTCACCTTTTTACCCATTATATCCTCACACAATTTTCAAAAATTCTAAATTTGCCATATACTTTAACTCATCAACAAGGATATTTTTAGTAATTAATACTACTCCTACCCCAATTTCATACGTTTTAGTAAACAATTTCAATAGTAATATGAAATCTAACTCCTCTCAATTCATATGATTTTTTGTTTTGTTTTTTGTTTTTGGTTGTTGTTGAGAAAAGATGGTATTTCATTCAACCGAAAGGAACATGTTTGTACCATATATGACCACCCACTCACGTCGTAACACGTGGAATGCCCCCGAGCCTGAGACCAGCTCAGGTGGTCTATGCCGAATGTTCTCTCAGCACTCTCAGCCGATTCTGGATGTAAGATTGCACACCATCGGTCTCTAACGCAACCATTCGGCAGGCTCTACCGAGAGACCAATCGTCACGTCAATACAGCTGACAGGCTACCTTAGAGTTCCTGCCAGAACCTGTCAGAACGATGTGTCGACCTCCGGCAGCACTCCCACGAGTCCCACATCGAAACTAAGTACCAAGAGCATCACAAATGCCCTCTATAAATAGACCCCCTTGGCCCAGCCAAGTGGTAAGACTTTCTGACTTGATTAGTGCTTCCACCAGTAAGTAAAATCGCTCTTAGTCACTAACTTTGGCATCGGAGTGCCTTCAGCAGGTACCACACCGGTACCCTCGACAGCGTCGGATCCAGCCTCGCCTGGACCCTTGGACACCGCGGACGAAGGTCACTCCGGTTCTCATCCATCAGCATACTTGTAAGTTAGCCTAAACTCTTATCTGTTCAGATTTAACGCGAACAGAACATTACATGGTAAGAACTAGAATGTCAAAGGCGGCATCGTTAAAACCTTCCCAAAGAAAACAAAACTTCGGAGTAGGAAAGAGTATCGCCAATGCTATTGACTAAACAGAAGAGTTAAAACAACTTATACGAAGTAAACCAACCTAAAATCCAACCACAAAACCCTTAAAACAACCTCCCATAACTACGTATGTACTATCAAAAAAGTCCTCCTATGATCTAGAAAAAGCATCATAGTTCTTCGTACATAGTCAAAAACATACTATAGGTATCAGAATAGATCCAACCAATCACCGAACCACAAAACCATTGAAACACATCCCATCACTACGCAGATATTGTCAAAGAAAGTCTTCTATGATCTAAAGAAAGCATCATAGCTCTTCGTATATAGTCAAAAACGTATTGTGAGCATCATAACATATCCAGCCAAACACCAACCGCCACTTCAAATTTTCTTGATCTAGAGTCCCAGCTGACAAGCAAGGGAGACCAAGATTGGCCTCTTAGCTTGAAGAAAATTCCAAAGAAAAATCTTTATAGTAGGAACATTTATCGATTGCCAAGCTCACGAACGTTCCATAGGAGAATTATTAGGGAGACTTTGGAGACCCCTCGAGGCTGGTCTCCTTTGCCTTGTCAACAAAATCATCGATACAAAAACTACGCTTAATAGAAAAATCCATGCTACTAACAATCAGATGCCCAACACCATTTTCCGCAAGCTTCTGATTCCTGTTTGGTGCCGCATACTTGTCATCCCTTTGAGCAGAAGAGGCAGTGGCCACCTACATAACATTAAGATGGAGACCCCTCACTAGTGATTGGCTCATTGGGAACCCAAAAAGGAAGTCGACGCATCCACCCCATGAGAACAAAAGGCAAAAAAAAAAAAAAACTAGTACCCAATACACCAAGAAGAACCAAAAGAGACAATCAGAGAAGACTGAGAGCGACGATGCAGAAAATGAGTAAAGAAAACTGGAGAAACTCTAACCAAGTCGTCAAGGCTCTCCTCGTATGAACGAGAGAGCGACCCCCTCAATCTATATAATTTAGTAAACAATTTCAATAGGATTTCAGAATCTAATTCTCCTCAATCCAACTCCTCCTCAATTCAATTCCTCATAATCCAATTACGGATTAATAAACATGCCATAAATATAAATGTAGAGGCCCGGGATCCATAATTATGATACACCTTACATTAAAGTGGTGAGAAAAAATGTTTCCATTTTCCTTTAACTTCTTTCCATTTTGCCACATAAATAAATAAAAATTTGATCAAATCACACAAATCAATAAACAGATAAAAATGGTTCTCTTCCTCTTGAGAGGAGGGCAGAAAAGAACACCAAAACTTCCCGGTTCTTTTTTAAAATACCCATTTTCGTCTCCAAAAACCCCTGCAAAACCTCAATCCCTAGAAACACTCTCACTTCGACTCTGAGGTAAGAGCTCTGGCTACGATCCTCAATCCACAACCAGAAAAGTAGAAGACAGAGTGAGAGTGAAACTGCGAGAGGCGCGTCATTTCGAATGGCCGGGATTGTGAAACCGCCGGGGGCTTTCGCAGTGACGCCACACAAAGTCTCAGTCTGCATATTGCTTCAGGTCTACGCGCCGCCAGCTCAAATCTCAGTCCCCTTCCCTTTCTCCACCGTCAATCAGCACAACCGCCTCGGCCTCTTCTTGTTGTCTCTCACTAAGGTACTTTCAAGTTTTCCCTCTTCTCCCTAATTAAAGCTTCAATCTTTGGACAACCCATGTAATTTAGTTGCTATTTGCTTTTGGCAGTCTTATGATGATATTTTTGAGCCCAAATTGGAAGAGCTTATACATCAATTGAGGGGGATTGGGGGCTTATTGAACTATTGGTTAACCGACCATTTAACCAGTAAGCTGTTGGCTCTGTCTTCGCCGGATGATTTGTTTAACTTCTTTAGTGATATGCGAGGTCAGTTCATCTTAAATTACCCTTTTTTGTTGTTGCTGATGTGGTGTTGTACTTGCTTGCTGATACTCATTCCGTTTTGATATTTTTCTTTAGGAATCCTTGGCGGTCCCGAAGCAGGTGTTCTGGAAGATGACCAAGTCATTTTGGATCCAAATAGTCACCTGGGGATGTTTCTTCGTCGTTGCATACTTGCGTTTAATCTTTTATCCTTTGAGGTATTGTTAGTTTTTTTTTCTTTCTAAAAATCCATTCCGTTTGTTTTTCAGTTCCATCTATATTCCATGGGGAAATGAGTGTTGTGTTGTGTTTGTTATTGTTAGTTTTTATGGTAATGAAAGCTTTTACAGGGAACTAGTGTTTCATATAATTTTAATATTAATGCAGGGTGCATGCCATCTTTTGACAAGTATAGGGATGTACTGTAAAGAAGCTATCTCAAGTTGTCCTCCGTATGAGGCACCTCACTTAGATGATTCTAGTAATGATTTAGAAACACCTCCGGAATATGAAAACATGGAACTGGAGAATCTTGTTTTTGAGAAAGTCACTGAAGAAATCGAAGCAAGGGAAAGAGCTGGTGGAAGAGTTTCTTTTCATCTTCATGCACCCCAAGCACTTGTTGGATTGGTTGAAGGTATACAAAGCATCATTCTCATGAAGCATGTAGAGATGCTATGACATCTAGAGGTCTTTGTGCTCGACAACAATGGTCTTCAAAACCTACTGCATAAAGTTTTTTTCTGAATCAAATAGGACACTCCTGATATGGGATAGAGTTATGAATTGTTGAAGCCACTTGATATCTTCATTGAAACTTGTGAAGTTTGTCAATAGTATTACTTAAACTCCAGATCAGTCAACATTCCTTACTAAAATCTAACACAATCTTGATTTCGTTGTCACTGGCATTCTGGAGTCAACAAATAAGTTCGAAAGCCATCTGGAGCACTTTAAATTCAGGCAACATCATGATCATTATATTTATATCAATTATTTCTTTTACTCTATCTGATTCAAACGTCCAAATATCTGTGGTTTTGAAACAAAACCTGGCATGCGAGGGATAAAGACAAAGAATTTCATTTGTTATGCTCACTATTTTTGTATTCCTTAATTGATGGGTTTGCTCTAAAATATTGTGTGTTCAAATTTCAATGCGATGTCAATCATAATCATGCATAATATAAACTAAACATGCAGATATTGAGGTCCCTGGTGACCCAGAATTCAAACATGGCGGCAAACTTCGAGAAGCTTGTCATTATGCACATCCTACAAGCAATACGTTAAGAGATCTTGATCCCAGTGGTGGCATATTCCTACGAACTAACTGGCAGATACAAGGATTTCTACAGGAGCAAGCTGATGCACTTGAAAAGTAAGTGATGCATATATCTGTGAAAATTTTGGTTTTCCTATTTGTTTTATGTTCATTAGGTTGTACTGAATCTTAATTAATATTCGTTTGGAAGACAGGGGAGCTCTTTCTCCTTAAATGATTTTGAACTTATGCTAAGGCAGCTTCAAAAACTGGCACCTGAGCTACATCGCGTTAGTAACTTGCATGAATTTTTTTCCTGTTTGGTAATTTGTGTTGTACTTGCACTTAGAATATGTTTCTTTTGTCATTTTTGCTGAATTTTGATGCAGGTTCACTTCTTGCGTTACTTGAATGGTTTGTATCATGATGATTGTATTGCTGCTTTGGAGAATGTTCACCGCTATTTTGATTACAGGTATGTCAGAACTTAGCTCTGTATTTAGTTTGATAATTACTTGATCAAGTGCTGTTGCAGATGTTTCTTTCATTTGGTAACCTAATACATTGAATGTAAATTGGAAATGGTGAGCCATTGCTGTTCTTGGTGATGCTCCAATTAAAGGAGATAATTGTTATGACTGGATCTATCACTTATCTTCATGGCTTTTCATACATGTCCAATGGCATGCTCCTAGTCTTGGTTGTCTCAATGAAAGTTAAGTTTGACATTATTCGTTGGCTTAGGTTTAAGTCTTTAAATGATGGCTTTCAAGCTGCAACTTTATGTTAGTTGGTCACCATTTGTGTCCATCAGTTGGTCTCTTTTAAATGTATTAAAAACAAATGAACTAATCCAATAAACATTGGCACAAAAGTGCAGGGATTGAAGGATTTGATTTTGTTCCTCCTGCATCTGGTTGCAATACCTTTGGAAGATATGAAATTGCCTTGCTTTGTTTGGGAATGATGCATTTCCATTTTGGGCACCCGAAACAGGCTTTGGAGGTGAGCACGAGGAGGGGGCCTAAAGAACTCATTTTCCTACTCTCCTTTAGTTATGAAGCATTCTGTCATTATATTTCCCTGTGTGTAATAATTTTCTGCTTGTTACAATCTTCAGGTTTTGACTGAAGCAGTACATTTTTCTCAACTGGTAATTTTCTTAGTTTATGTAGTCATTCTTATCTTAAATCACTCGTATGTCATCATGTCAGTAGTTATATTGTATCTGACTTTGGGTTTTCTATAGCCATTTGGATTATATACATGCATCTCAGTTAAAAAAGCATCGTGATATTATTCTTCCTTCATGGATATGTTGTCTACTAGGGCCTTATGATTTTCAACTTGTGCAGCAAAGTAATGACACATGTCTTGCTTACACCTTAGCGGCTATCTGCAATTTGTTGTCTGAAACTGGTATATCTAGTACAACTGGAATACTGGGCTCGTCATATTCACCTTTGACCAGAATAGGCATTTCACTGTCTGTCCAGCAACAACTATTTGTTCTCTTAAGAGGGTCTCTGAAGAGAGCAGAAAATTTGAAGTTAAAGCGTTTAGTGGCGTCCAATCATCTTGCGATGGCTAAATTTGATTTAACGGTGAGCACGGCATTGCATTGTATTTTTATGGAAACCTGTAGTGTCATGAATATGTTTTGGTTTGCTAAACTAGATGTAGCATGAATTATTGTTTTCTCTTATATATTCATGGTGGATTGCTATCCTTGTTGCAGTACAGTTTCTTTTGTGAAATAAAATTTCATCTTTTCATTAAAAAAAAAAAAACAAGCAAATTGTAATTTTGTATTATCATTTGCAGCATGTGCAAAGGCCTCTAGTTTCATTTGGTCCCAAGGCTTCAATAAAGCTTAGAACAAGTCCAATTAATGTTTGCAAGGTAATGTGGACTCTTTGAAGATATTCCAATGGTCTTCGATTATCTAACATGTTAAATTGTTTAATTTCCTAACATTTTTCCCCTCTCCCCCTCTATTACATATAATTCTTGCAGGAACTTAGATTGAGTTCTCAATTGATTAGTGAGTTTGGGTCCGAAACTTCTTCAATGACAACTGATGGTGCTTTTAGTACTGCATGGCTTAAGAATTTACAGAAGCCAATGGATTCACAAGTCTTGTCACAAGAAAGTGGATCAGGAAGCAATAATGCTTTCCAGTTCTGTGCACAACCAAGTTCTGTCCCTGCATCTGTGTTGCAATTAGTAGGCTCTTCATACTTACTTCGTGCCACTGCATGGGAAATATATGGCAGGTGATCTTTAGTAAAGACCTGTATTAGTTTACTTTTGTTTCTTTTCTTTTCTAATGCTGATTTACCTTCTACAGTTGACCGTATCACTATATCCTATTGGAATAGTGTTCTTCAAGTCTTATAGTGACTACATTTCGAGTTACCTTGTCATCTGAGATTGTGAAGTTGATTCAGTGTGATGCTCCCTTCATTCTTTTATTTTTATTTCTTTTCTAATCAAAATGAAAATTGCAAATTTGTTAAGAGTATTAAATAACAGTTATGACACTTCCTAACAACGTAAGGTTTTAGGAATAGTCGTTAACAAACAAAATTTAACATAATACCAAAGAGACTCTGAATTCAAATCCTTGCATCTACAACCTCACAATTTATACAGAATTTCCTATGTTGGGCTCTCTTGTGCTTTTGGGGTGGGGGTCCACAAGTGAGGGAGAGACTTAGAGAATAAGATCATTTTTATTCAACATCCTAGTAGCTTAAGCTTTCAGGGAATAGTGGTAACCACCAACATTTAACATAAATAATAAGTGTTGTATAGATTCCCTGCTGAGAAAAAAGTAGCTATGCCATGAATAGATTTATCTTTTCAGTATTCTAGAATTCTTGATTTCATTCTAAAGACTAGTTTTATGTACTTTTAATTTCATACTACTTCTAGGACTTTGATGCCTTGCTTGTTTTAATACCTTTTTCTTTTTGCATGTCATCAGCTCCTCTCTTGCTAGATTTAATGCACTTGTTCATGCAACTTGTTTTCCTGATGTTTCAAGGTAATTTCTAGCTGAAAGTATCTCAAGATTTGCATATTGTGTTTCTATTCCTTTCCTATAATATAACCTTCTTTCCATTTAAATGTTATATAACTTGAACCTGACTACATCTTGGATGTCTTCAGTTCATCTGACACAGCATTAGCATATTTGAAGCTTATCCAACATCTAGCAGTTTTTAAAGGATACAAAGGTTAGATGAAATACTTGAGTACCTTTCCAGTAGTCTTTATTTAAAATTGTATGTTATATATATATATATATATATATATATATATATATATTTCATAGTCCTGGTCCACATGACTGACCTGCTTCATGTGTTATTTATATGTCAAAGAGTGCCCCATATCAAGAAAAGTTCAACTATCATAAAAAGAGTGATGCATCTATAACATCACATAGAGTTTCACGCTTGCACACAATAGCATTTGGGGAACTATATAAAATATAATGCCAAAAAAAAAAAGGGCATCCACTGATGGACCCTTATCCATCTTTTTCGCCTTAATAAAATCTTTTGGTTCCTGGAAAAATGTATTTTACATAGTTGGGGTTATACTTTTAGACAAATTGAGGCAAAAGATTAACACCCTGGAAAATGCTTGGTGTTCTTGATTCTCCAAGCAGCCATTTTGCTTCTGCACATAAAACTCTTTGGTATTCTTGTTAACATTTTGAATCAATCTGTTTAGGTAGGGGTGTTTAGTTTGTGCGGAGAAAAGGAACCATTTTATAGTTTGTGGTCCTTGTTATTGGACTTCAAAGTCTTTTTCTGTATGTCATATTGTTAATAAATGTATCATTTATATGTAAGACCTGTATTCCCTTTACTTTTTCTTTGGTATAAGCACTATATTGAGTTTACTATTTAAAGAACTCTTGTAAACAAAAAGAATTATATTTTTTCTAAATGTTACCATTTTCTTTTATGGTATGAGTACTCTCTCTCTCTCTCTCTCACGCACATAAACACATGCATGAATGCTGCTCATCCTTGATGACATGTTTTTTTTTTTTTTTCTCTCTTTGTTTAGAGGCATTTGCTGCTCTTAAAATAGCTGCAGAGAAGTTTTTATCTGTCTCAAAATCACGAATCTTGTTACTAAAACTTCAGCTCCTCCATGAGCGTGCTCTACATAGGTAAGTTTACCAGGTACAATATTTCGTGAATATCTTGATTCATATACAGTACATTTTATGTCATGAAATATTATTTAGAGGACATTTGAAGCTTGCACAACAAGTATGTGATGAGCTTGGAGTCCTGGCATCATCTATCACTGGTGTGGATATGGAATTGAAGACGGAAGCAAGCCTTCGAAATGCTCGTACTTTGCTTGCGGCAAATCAGTTCAGTGAGGTTTGATATTTTCAATATATTGAACTTCCTACCCTGGGACTAGACTCCATCTTCCAATTGTGTGGCATGCTTTTTCCTTAGCTATTTTGACATATTTCATTGCAGGCAGCAGCTGTAGCACACTCACTCTTTTGCATGTGTTACAAATTCAATATGCAAGTTGAAAATGCCAGTGTTCTTCTTTTGCTAGCTGAAATCCACAAGGTACAATTTACATTTTATGCACAATGCGGTTGGAGGTTCAGATATACTAGAAATTCATTTCCCAATGGTCAGCTTTTTATAAATTGTGAAAGAAAGTTATTATTTATGGCTAACGTGCCACCCCCCTGTGCACATACCAAAAAGGAAAAGAAAAAAGAAGATATGCAAGGGGTTGGGGGGAGGTAACCATGGTCCATATTAATATGTCCAGGAAATCTGATGTGCTGGTATAAGTTGTTTCTTATATTTTAGTATCTTCTAGATTGTATATCTGTATAATCCAATGATGAAGAAATGACATATTTTCCACTTTAGTTGTTTGAATTTGAAGTTTCTTGGCACCCTGTCTTCTTTGCTACGAATGTCTGTTTCTCTATTTGTATATTTAACCTTCTATAAATTCTGCAAAGGTAAAAGTTGTTTTATTTCTTTTTGTCAGAAATCAGGCAATGCTGTTTTAGGTCTTCCGTACGCATTGGCAAGCCTCTCATTTTGCCAGTCATTTAACTTGGACCTTCTTAAAGCATCGGCCACACTCACACTAGCCGAGTTGTGGCTATCACTTGGATCAAATCATGCAAAAAGGGCCTTGAGCCTTGTGCATGGGGCCTTTCCTATGATTCTTGGTCAAGGGGGTTTGGAGCTCCGTGCTCGGGCCTTCATTGTAGAAGCAAAATGCTATCTATCTGATCCAAGCTTTTCCGGTAAGTCAACCATAAGCAATTTTGTCAACAAACTCCAAATTTTTGCCCCATCTTCTTTAGCTATCATGCATATACCCATTCCCTCTTAACATGTTTCATTGTCGATTAATCTTTTTCTGTGTTGCTGTCATCTAATTATATTTGGCTTTATTTCATTTGAAGTCTTAATTATTTTTCGCATTGCTGTCGTGAATTTGACTCTCCAGTTTTTGAAGATTCTGATGTTGTGCTGGATCCTCTGAGACAAGCTTCAGATGAGCTTCAATTGCTGGAGGTAAATCTACTTCTGAGCTTCAACCCTGGTACAAGGACTGTATAAAATATTAAAGTCTACTTGTGTCTGCTTTGTGCGTCTTGGAAATGCTTTGATATCGCATTGTTTATGGGTTGAATATCCTTCTGGTGTGCAGTATCATGAACTGGCGGCGGAAGCGTTCTATTTAACGGCGATGGTCTTTGACAAACTGGGAAGACTAGAGGACAGAGAAGACGCTGCAGCTTCATTTAAGAAACACATTCTGGCTCTTGAGAATCCACAAGATGAGGAAGATCCTCTCGCCAACATATTTTGAAGGAAATGAATAGTTGTCGTATATTGAACATGTAAAACAAACCATTTCAAATGATTTATGCTCCGTATAGGCCACAACAGCTGTGTATAGATTTATTTACCCAATATGCTTTTATCCTCCTACTGAACATGTAACTTTCTCGAGGAAGAAAAAAAAAACCACTCCGGCGAAAAGCAGTTTTTTAAACTCAGAAATTATTGTATAATACTGCAATATTCCTACATGGTATAATCCGTCCACTTGTAAAGTATGAGTCAATGATATCCATCCACAGCCACATAGACCAGTTATGGCATGTGGATATATAGACGTGTTTTATCACGTGAACACGTAGATGAGGTGTATCCTGTGGCCCTACACCTAGCACTACACTTTAATTAGGTGTCAAGCAAAGTCTAAAATATTGATAGTATCGGAAATATCGGTAGTCAAAAAATACGAAAATTTAGATGAAAATATCGGGATATTATTGATATTGATAAAAATTGAATAAAAATTATGAAAATTGTAAGAAAAACTTGGAAATTTTTATTGAAACTTTGGAGGTTGTTTATTTAGTTAATTATCTATTAGTTTATCATAAAAAATTGAAAGAAAATACATTGCATGACGGGTTTAACTGATTTAAGTTGATTATATAGCGAGCTAACAAACACTGCGTGAGTGTAGAAAATATGTAGTAATTAATGAAAGAAGATTAAACATATCATAATTATTTATATATAATAATTTACTACAATATTTTACACTTTATACATTGCATGGTAAGATACATGAGCGACTTAGTACTATATAGAGTTCCTATAAAGTTCAAAATTTTCCTTATCTTCATCATTTCTATGTGTAGAGTAAGTGTATTATGAATAGTAGCCATAAAATGATAAATCCTCAAAATAGTTTTACATGTAATTGTTAACATGACACCCATATGGATCCGAGATTTGTTGACGTTGTCCATAAGCAAAATCATTTGAAGATTGAGTCTCGGATTTTTTCCATGAGCTGCTCGATTCCATCCCAAAAGAAATGAGATATGAAGGGGGTTCAAATCCCCTTCACGTGTGTGCTTTGTGTTTTTTTTTCTTCATTTTTTCCATTACATCGATATATTCGATATTTTGACAAAATATTACTAAAGTGTGAGCGAAATTATCAACATCAATATTTTCCGATATTATCGTCAATATTCTCGATATTTATACAATATATGTATGTATACGTTTCGAAATATCCGTGACCTGAAAAAACGTTAATATCCTTAATATTTCGTTGATACACCGTTATTACAGGTTTTGCAAGAGGGGATATTCTGACCGTTAAAACTTTTTGACAGTCATAGTTTTCTCAGACTAAAAAAACAAACTCGCGTCTACGAACTTCCGGGTCCCAAGTTGCGTCACTCAACAACCTTCCTCTCAGTGACAGACTCAGAACTGATCACTGTCTGGATGAAGGCCAGTCTCACACGTCTGTTCCACCATCACCCTATACAACCACCCATATCCACCCACGTGTCAAGACAGTCAGATAACTCCAACCATGCCGCGTGTCAGCTCACCTTCCTCTCCAAGTCCACCGTCAGTCACTGCTATATGACCCCATCTTCACCCCCCACCACCACCACCGCTACCGCCACTACGACAGCAAGCAGCATCATGGGCCAGGAAAACGGCAGCCAATTGAACCTTGTGGGCTTCTCCAACTTCGTTCGGTCCAATCCCCGGTCCGACCGGTTCAAGGTCCACCGGTTCCACCACGTCGAGTTCTGGTGCACCGACGCCACCAACTCCGCCCTCCGATTCTCGTGGGGCCTCGGCATGCCCATGGTAGCCAAATCAGACCTCTCCACAGGCAATCAAACCCACGCCTCCTACCTCCTCCGCTCCGGCGACCTCAACTTCCTCTTCACCGCCCCGTACTCCCCCACCCTGACCCGGACCGATGATCCGACCCGGCCCAACAACTCCACCGCCTCCATCCCCACCTTCGACCACTCCGCCTCCCGGGACTTCTCCTCCCGCCACGGCCTCGGCGTCCGCGCCGTCGCCATCCAAGTCGATGACGCCGTTTCTGCCTTCACCACCAGCGTCGCCCACGGCGCCAAACCCTCCGCCCCGCCGATCCTCCTCGACAACCGCGTCACCATCGCCGAGGTCCAGCTCTACGGCGATGTTGTTCTGCGCTACGTGAGCTACTCGAACTCTAGCGACGTGTCCGACTCGAACCCGGACCTCTGGTTCCTCCCCGGATTCGAAGCCATGACGTCGTTTCCTCTCGACTTCGGGCTCCGCCGTCTGGACCACGCCGTAGGCAACGTGGAGGATCTCAAATCGGCGGTGTCGTACGTGAAAGGCTTCACCGGGTTTCACGAGTTCGCCGAGTTCACGGCGGAGGACGTCGGGACGACCGAGAGCGGACTAAACTCCGTCGTTTTGGCGAACAACGAAGAGATGGTTCTGTTTCCGATGAACGAGCCGGTATACGGGACGAAGAGGAAGAGTCAGATTCAGACCTACTTGGAGCACAACGAAGGCGCTGGAGTTCAGCACCTGGCTCTGGTCAGCGAAGACATATTCAAGACGCTGAGGGAGATGAGGAGCCGGAGCGGCATCGGAGGGTTCCAATTCATGCCATCGCCGCCGCCGACGTATTACAGGAACTTGAAGAAGAGGGCTGGGGACGTGTTGACGGATGATCAAATCAAGGAGTGTGAGGAGTTGGGGATTTTGGTGGACAGGGACGACCAGGGCACTCTGCTTCAGATTTTCACAAAGCCTATTGGAGATAGGTAATTGATCACGGTTGCTCTGCCCTTTCTTTGTTAAAGTTGTTAATTTTGTGTCAAAGATGTGGTCTTTAATCATGAGGCAATTGGGGCTTTTGAAAAATGATAGCTTTATGCTTAAAAGAATTTCCTGCTTGATCTTATGACATTGGGTTAATTGGTTCTTGTATTGAAATGGGCAGGCCAACCATATTCGTAGAGATCATTCAGAGAGTAGGGTGCATGCTTAAGGATGAGGAAGGGAAGGTTCACCAGAAGGGTGGATGTGGTGGGTTTGGGAAAGGTAACTTCTCCGAGCTCTTCAAATCCATCGAGGAATACGAAAAGACTCTCGAAGCCAGACAAATTGCAGAGCCAGCAGCTGCTTGATTCGCCTTTGTTCATGATACTGTGAAATAAGATAGTTGCTGAAGCCGGGTTCGTTCGTTGTACTCATTTTAGGGCTGGTAAGCAAGTGTCTTATTGTGTATAACAGGCTGTATGGTTGTCACTGTTGGTGTTTTTGATCTATGCACAATGACATCAATGTTAGTTCTAATTATATATGTCAAGTGTAATCCATCATCAACCTGTTGCACTCCGGACATGTTTGTAATAAGCAACTTCAAGAAGGAATAGAGATCGAAATATTAGCGTCTTTTGTTATTCATGTTCTTTGTTTGTTGGATTTGTAAAAGCTTGGTAAGTTTGGTTTCAAATAATTGCAAAAAGGAATTAGCTAAATCCAGATAGATTCTGGTAGCTACTGTTGATCCTTCCTTGTTAACTAATGGAGGATTGCAGTTTGTTTTTAGTGACGAAATGGTGGAAGTTTTAAGTTATGGTGAAACTGGCAGGAGGTACCTTTGGATGTATGAGTGGTTTGGATCATAGGTGAAGTATCAGGAGGGGGAGGGGTTGAATGGTCGGAGCATCAGCATTCACAGATGAGAAGACAAGAAGTCAGGGGTAAGGAAGATTCTGAACCTTCTATATCTCAGATGTAAATATGAGCCTCAAATTTCCAGGTACAGCTTTCGCTGCTGTAACGAAGCTGCAACGGGGAAACTTTAACCGATTAGTCTTTGACTGGTGGAAATCAGATTGGTGGAGATGGGTAACTAACTGCATGGAAGGATTGAAACCCAAAGCTGGGATGCAGAGCCGGGGCTGATTATTTTTGCTTCTTTTTTGGCAAAATGTTTCGCTTTGAGTCTGCAATAGCTTTATTTCTGTTTGTCGTTCATTCGTTCATTCCAAATAATTTGGAAAAGTGTGGATGACTAAGAAATAGAGAGATGAAGGGGAACCTTCAAACTTTGACGTTTGGTCGTCTTTGAAATTTCATTCCACTAACAAGGGAGATCCCGTTGTATTTGCTTCAATGTTACACATTACACTTTACAACAGCATCAAAGAAACTTTGCTAAATAAGTTTTAAGCGCATTATCTGAGATGATTTGATTGGTTTTCTCTGAAGGATGGAAGGCATCCCAAAATACATACTTATTTGCGTCTTGGCATGTAAAGGGATTATGTGGATTACATAGGAAACTCATCTCAAATCTCCCCGTGCCACAGCATCCCACTCTTGCTTCCTCCAATCCTGTCATCGAAAAGAGAACCACTTTTAAACCCAAAATGTTAATTGGACAAGCTTAAAGAACAAGGAAAAACATAGAGAAATCAAATTCAAATCAGTTAAAGCAACCTAGAACCAAAAAAATTCTGTCAACGGGGTTTAGCCCAGTAGAAAAGGGCATTGACTTGCAAATCAAAGGTCTTAAGTTTGAACCCTCATGGCATCTTAGTTGTGTGTGCATGTGAAACAACCCCCCTAAATTTAAAGTCATAGAACCAACCAATCATCAAATGCAAGTAAGAACTTACCAAAAACAGAAGGCCTTCTAATGATTTGCAAGAAAATGTAATAAACATCTCCATATACGGCCTCAAGCCCTGGAAGCTGCTTGTTCAGCTTTGCCACCATCCCCTTCAACTTCCGATTAAACTCCAAAGCCACATTGTTGCGTTCCTCCACACATGCATGCAGTCCCATGAAATTTGTGGTCCTTTCCAATGGCAAACACCCCATTGGAGGAAGCCCTGCAAGGGACATCCTCCGAGCCCCAAGAGCATATAGTTTCTTCACAAAATCTGCTGCAAGATTGATCAGGAAGTTCTCGTACTGCTTCACGGTGAACTCGGATTGTCGGTCCGGTAATGTATAGTAGTTTTCAAGGAAGTCATTTGTTCCTATGCTAATCAAATATAAAGCCTCACTTAGTAATTTTTTTGCCTTCTTATTTCCAAGATAGGCTTTTAATTTCTTCTGGTATTCCTCGTAGTATTCTACTTCCTTCCACAGTGGAATCACGCGCTGAAATAAGGATATAATTGTAAACATTTTTGTAGCATGTGGTTAGCATAAAGAATTTGATGAGATATATAGCTTCAACATGTTTAATTGATGTAGACTTTAGAAAATACAAGTTGATTGGTTACTTACAGCAACATCAGAAGTTTTATTATCATAGCCGGTTCCTGCAGAAGCAAAGCAAACACCAGTAGCAAAATCTGATATGTTATACATTGGATCCAAGTAGGCAGGTATGGTTGGCTTAAGGCCTAGACCATCAGAGATGAGGTCAGAAGGAATTCGGCCGTTGCAGAACCGCCCCGTGGCTTGGCCTCCCGGAAAATCTTGACCATAAGGCTGAAAGTTGCTCCTGGCAATTGTTGGAATGAAGTTGTTGTTACCTGAGTCAACGGAAGAATCTCCAAACACTATGACTGCTGGAACTTTACCTCTGCATTTGGCAAATAGTGTTAGTGTTTGAACTAAGAAAATCCAAGGAATATACAAGTTTGCCATATTGTTTTGTGTCTGGTATAGGGTTCTAGCAAGCTCACAACTGGATGGAAATGATAGATTGGTGGGAGAAGGAATCTAAATACTAGTTTCAGATTTATTTAATGGAATAATGGAAAATGTGGATATATAATTGAGAAAGTTTGGTGGGGGGTTCTGCTTTTAATGGCAGTAGGAAGCTTAGCATGTACCAGCATTATGGGCTAGAAGCTTAACCAAAATGGGGTTAAACACAGAGCTGCAGTAAATTCAGTGAGTTCCTGGGTTTCTGCAATCATAGAATTTTGATGAAAAGGAATGAGTAAATAGTGAATGGAACCATTAAAAAGGCAAGTCTTTATTGGCACCAAAAATGGTTGAAAAGTTTGTCAATCAGTGAGTTGCTTGTGTGATTGTTAGTATTGATAATGCCATAAATGTAGTAGATGGAGTTTGTCAGATTATCTGCAATACTGCAACTTGCATTCAATTCTCCATTCCATTTCCAGAGAAAAGTCTTCCTGCAGTCCTTGTTACCAAAAAATCCTAAGGTGAAAATAAATAAAAAAATCCTGCAAGCCTGATAAAGTGAAGACAACATGATCTAGCAGTGCACCAAGTAAGGTACAAATACTTACAACCTTTTCTGTCAAACATAATGAAAACTCAAAACTTTCAAAATTTAGGGACACAAATGATGTTTGAGAAGACATAGTTATGGATTACAACTTCTGATCTGGGAAACATAGTTATGGATTTGAGAAGAAACAGTGCTCTATCTTTTGAAAACAATTAATCTAATCCATGGAAAGGGGAATTCGAAGTAGAGTGCAAGTAGGGCGAACTCACTGCTTTGGCCAACTGCCTAACCTATGTCTGCAAAGCAAAGAGATCTATCAACAAAACTTTTATCTTGCATATTGTTTCTTTGAGAGAAGTTTATCTTGCATATTATTGGGAGAATGAAGATTGAGCACTGGATGTGACCCATAATTAGAGGTATTAAAGACACATTGACAGCTTCCTAACAGAGAAACTGCTCTGGTTGGTGCTTATTTATGAGGAATGCTGATCTTGCCCCTTGAAGGACACAGTTGTTCTAATGCCCCGAAAGATTAGGTTTAATAGCTGGGGGCCTCAAAATTATGATTTATATGAATCACATGTGTTGGTTAGATTCAACATTGTTGCAGCACTTTCTCCTTTCTTTCATCAGAGATGACGCTGAAGTTGACGATCTTTGTTTGTAGCTAGAAATTCCAACAACAAAAAAGGAGAAAAGATTAAGGAACCATATTCTATCTTTGTTGCTCATCAACTTATTTATGATAGAGAAGCTTCAAGCTTCATGCCCTTCTATCAGACACCAGCTCCTTGATCTACCATATCGTATAAAACATGGGCCCAACAGCGTTTTAAAATGACCAAGGGATGACAAGAAACGTTCTAACAGAAGACTTTTTTGGGGGGGACCATAAAAAATGTTTGTATCGCCGCACTTAGCACACACCAGTACCAATGAGAGCGATAGATATATAGTTGTACTTTTTTGTGAGGTAGACTCTGCAATGGAATATGGCATCTCGGAAAGATATTTGGGCTTGAGTTGAACCGATCCTGACCTGTAAAAATTCGGACTGAACCCAGCCCAGTTTACAACTCTCTGGCCCTCAAATGTGTGAACTTAAATCCATGGCTAGTTGTGAATTGATGGAAGGGGTCAACATAAAACAAATACATCCATTTCATGAGTCACTACATTTTGATAAGCAGGTAATCCTTTTGCAGAACTTCCTTTGTTTAGTAATAAACAACTAGGTTTAATTTAGAAAAATATTCACAAAGATATTTATTGCATGAGCTGTGCTCTAAATACTTCAACTAATCATGAATTATTTAGTACAGTTGGTTGAATTTCCAGGCAAGCATGAAACATGAACAGAAATCTCAAGATTAATCCAAACATCCCCATCAAAGAGAGGACTATCCATGCCTTCAAAGTATGAAATTTTTATAAAATAGTTTAGTTGGACTGACCAAATAACTAATATATATAATTGAAACTAAAGTTTTCAAAGAATCATGCATTATAAAAATTTGACCAATCAAAATTTGACGAAATTCGGATTATTTTTCTACTTTTATTTTAAGATTTTTCATGCTATAAAAACCATGTATCAAGTGCAACACAAAAAGCACAAAACTCAATGAAGGGTTGGAAATTAATTATAATGGGAAGCTGCTGTTGCTCATCAGCCTATGTGAGCTTAAGTTGTAGTGAGACAGTGGAGAGAGACAGGGTTAGAAAAGGTTATGTCCCAATTCTGGTGGGGAAAGAAATGGGAGACATGGAGAAGCTATGGATACCCATCAAGCTCCTCAGCCATCCAAGAATTGTTGCACTTCTCAGAAGGTCAGCTCATGAATTTGGGTTTCAACAAGAAGGCTTGCTTAAGATTAAACATGATGTTCATCTTTTTAAAGGTATGATAAAGAGCATATTATCAAAATCAAAACAAATATATGTAAGTACAATGAACATTTCTATGTAATTAATGATCACTATTCTAGCTCCATCTTGTAGAATCTCTCCCCTGGCTCCTTTTATTGTTGGGAATTTCACGTCTCGGACATTTTAACCTTCACATCTCATTAATACCTTGTTTTGATTAAATGCTCCACTATATTGTTTCTAACATTTTAACCTTTCACATCTCATTAATATCTTAGTCACGATTACATAATTGGTTTTGGTTAGATACTCCAAAATATTGTTTCCAACGGCATCGAAGGAATGAAGGTATGATGACATTGTGTACTTCCTTGACAAGGGTAAAATTTAATTAACATTGTACATACATATTTAATTGTGAAAAGAAAGCTGAAGAAATAGTACTTCAATAGTATAAAATTACCTTTTTAGAGTGCTAATAACAGCTCCCTTGGATTCACGCAGAAAAGAATAATTGTAATACTCCGCTATAGAAAGATCAACATCCAAACGACAACGTTTGGATTTTCAAAGTTTTGTAATCTATGATCTATGAAATGAGCTCATCTAGATCTGCATGCATGCAGCATGACTTTGTTTAAAGAAGTATATTTCTTCAAAAATAAATAAATATAAGTCTCCTTAGAAAAATAAAAATAAAAATCATGACTTTGAAATCTATGAAAACTAAAATAACTGGTGGTCTGGCTTTATCCCACTAATCAAAATCAGTTCAGATTTGGCCAGAAACATGCCATACAAATTGTTTGGCACAATACAATAAGGAGCATTGGTTTATTGATATTCAAATTTCAAATCATGAAATGGTCCAGCACAGGATTAGTAGTACTTGAGCTAAAACTGAAAGCCTCAAATTGGGTAATGCCCTACAATAAGCGCTAGAGTTCCTCTTAACGTTTGTTCTTTATTTAAGTACTGATTGTCGATATGATATGGGTAAGGTGTTCATATCATGTCATGTCAATAGCAAAACGTACTCAGTCCTGATTTCCGGATTTATAAAATGTTTTAGCAAGGAGGATGGACAGTGACAAATCTATATACATAAGCCCGTGTCACAACAATATCCCTATCTGATATATCCTATGCCCCAATCTTTTATAAAATGTGATCTTTCTATAGAAGGAAATTCTGGTATCCTCTGCCCCGATGTTTCATAAAATGTGATCTTTCTATAAGAGGAAATAAAATGTGTTTCACATTCTACAGATTGGCTCCAGATCTCATTAGTTTGGCAACCAATCAAATGTCATACCTATATGTCTGGTAGAACACTGAACGAGGCATGTTTTTTCAATTATTTGCCATAACAAAAATCCATTCTTCTTTTTTTTTGGTAGTATAGTTTATATAAATAAAGATTCGTGTGTATTAAAACTACATCGTTGTAGAAAATAATTTCTTTTAGCATTTGTTGGGAAAATGTAAATGTTTATTAGATCATATTTCTTATGTTATTGCTTCCTCCTGGCCTTGTTCTTATGTTCATACTTCGGTTTTGAACTGTTAATTTTATTTTTGGTCAAAATCTGAACTAAATCGAGCGGTGTTTTTTGATTTAGCGGGTTTTTTTTATACCAACCATTAGTTCTTGAATATATATAGTCATTTTCTATTGAGGGATCCCTCAAATAATTTTATTTCAAGGACACCATTTAGGGTCTCTTATAATTTCTTTTTTTCAACGGTCCAAACCGTCTACTTTTCAAGTCTTTATTCATAGATCATTCTTGCAAAAAATCAAGCAAATTGAAAATCATTAAGGCATCTAATTGGGACCAATAAAATAAACGAACATAGTTCAAGAAAAGACTATAATAACAACCATTTAATTGAGTGGTCAAATAATTTCGGATTCAAGTGATTTTTTTCCAGAGATGATCTTTGATGTAATATCTAAAAACTAGACGGCTCGGATCATTGAAATACAATGTGTGGTGGGCCCTACAAGGGTGTCCCTTAAAGATGAGGAATCCCTCAATTGAAGTTCTATGTATATAAATAATACAAGTGATAGTCTAAACTATAAGAGAGATGAGGAAACACACACTATACCAAAATGCCATGACTAGTTCTTGAATATCGAGCAATCTTTCCAATATTGTCACAAAAATTCATTTAATAATCAAATCGAAATAAACATTTTAGAATAAAGGGTAATAGTATTGAATTCCACTCACAATTGTTGTGCTAGCCAGTTAAAACCAAACCAAAGAAAAAGAAAAATAATTGAAATGAAACTTTACATGGTGCAGGATCAACAAGTACATGTACTCTCGTGATAGCTAAAAGCCTAAAATGACACCAAAAAGAGACCTAAAAACAAGATGAAAACATGTGCAGAATTCACATGCACTAAACACAATGACAATGACCAGCAACCATTGAACATGCTGCTCATCCCCTTCTCTAATGCCCCTTTTTTTCCATCTGCCAATGAGCAAAAGAATTGAATGAGACCAAAAAAGCACACTCAATGGTTCATCTGAATTTGGCAAAAGTGCATGAGAGGTACACACCAAATTACCAATAAAATTGTAGCCTTTTTCCGTTTAGGGCTTAGAAGATTGGGTTTTCATCAAAGATATGGTTTTTGTGCAATATATGTGTCCTTTTAGGAGCCATATGTGATGTCCTATGTAGTAGAGTTTTCCAAATCCTTGTTCATTATTTGGCTTTTTTCCATCTTTCTTGGTCCCCCATATGTGTACGATCCAATTCTAGCAATATTAGGTACATGTTATTTTCAAGATGACCCATGATGCCAGTAATCTGTGACATTGGCAATCGATATGCCTACTTGGGCCCTACCTTATCACTATATAAATCAATATTGTATTCTAAGGTTTTTACCCAAGTTCTCTTAAAAAACTCTTCTTCTTTTCCTTTGAAAATTGTTTCTTCATTTTGTGCACTTTTAACAGATTTATTTTCTGTCATACATGGCCTCTGATGATGTATCAGAAAGCATGCAGCTTGTTCTTGGTAAAGATGAGTTTGAAGACTTCGAGGTCACAGAAGTTGATGGAGCCCTTCTCTGGGACTTGCTTGAAGAGTTGGAGAATGAGGAGGAGAAGAAGGATGAGAAAATAGGGGATATTGATGATGCTAATAGCATGACAGATGAGCAGGTTTCAGTGGAGCAGCATGATGAGATTTGCACCCCTGACTTAAAGTGTGGAGATGTAGACATGGTGGAGACAAACCCATCATCATATGAAATGGAAGCTTGGTTTGCAGATGACATGGTGGGGATGGTGGATTTTGGTTGTGGTGTTGGAGATTTTCCACAGTTGCATAATGGTGTTCACATTGGAGCCTCCTGCAATGAAATAACTTACAATTGCTTGTGGGGAGATAGTTGATTATAAGGAAAAGTGTGTGCTTCTGGATGTTTAAGGAAGAATAATTAGAAATGTAAAAGAAGCATGATCCATGGACCACCTTTACCTGCGCATGTAATATAATATATGCATGTCACCAGTTACTAGAATATTTAATTTACTGCCATCTTATTTAAATAAGTACTGACACAATTTCACTTAAATCTTTGTGTGATAGTCATATTTTCAAGTGATGTTGCTAATACATTCATATTACAATACATATATTTATATATTAAAATTATATCCTATGTTCAGAACATATCAATTATGTCATCCACTCATATTATAACATTAGAATTGATATCCCTGCATAACGATGTTACGATTAAACCTTATCCAATCTTGTGGGTAACAATACTCTGATGATAGCTAAGGTGCGCATTAAATCAAGGTACAAGAACAGTGTCATGCACCGTGACATATCAATTATATCGTCCACCGTGTTATAACATATGAATTGGTATCACCACATCACAATGTCATGATTAGACCTTAGAATTTCTCCAATATTGTGGGTAACATTACTCTCACGATAGCTAAGGTACGCATTAAGCCAATTTACAAAGGCGGTGCCTTGCACCATACGGCGCTAGAAAACCCACTTCAAAATATTATTCATCATATCAGCAAAGTAGATAACGCACACCAACTTCAATTTAAAAGACAACTAACGCACGCAGCTTCCTTGTAGCATTCGATACAACTCATTCATTCATAAAAGTTATGTAGTGGTCACTGAATCAAGAATTCAATCATTGTAGGAAACTGTCATTTATACTTTGTCAAGAACTTTTCTTTAATACAGAAACTTATAGAAGATGGATTCTTAATCCATTGGTATTCTCTAGTGTATGAAACACTGAACCTAAAATGAAAGACCACCTTGAATGATATTCCAGGTGTGGAGAAGTTCTGAATTTGAGTTAGACTACACGTCGTATTCATGGGGAGAAGTTCTGATCTTGTCAAGATGAAGGGTTTTGTAAGTCAGCCTCATTTGATCCAACCACAAACTTGGCTATGAAAAACCCGATTGTGTCAAGCGGGGACGACGGATCAAACCTCTGAACAAGTTCTTCCTCACCAGGTCTTAGCCACTCCCTGTGACGTCAAGCATGTAAAATGGTTATTTGATTTGATTTTTCTTTTCTTTGGTCAACAATAAAGACTTGCTATTGGACAGTGAGGTCATCAATCATAATGAAGAGCAGATGATGATTTAAAGCGACAAACATTACTAACTCAATAATGACTTTTTCTTTCAAACGTAAGAAAATTCTTCTAATTGCGTGTTTCCCAACTTCAATCTACAATAAAGAGAAGCGTACTAAGAATGATGTAAACAACTGCATACGACATGGAAATGAATGAACTTACTCAGTATATCCATCAGGAAATTCAAAGCGCCCAACAAGACCAGGTCCCCCGATTCTTGGGTGCTGAAAATCAAAGTCAATAGCAAACGCAAAATCAGAAACGAGATAATGATACTTCCTCATTGTTAGGAAAAAAAATTGACAAATTCAAGAACTAAATTATATAGACCTCCCCTAAACTAATCGAACCTGTGGTGCCAAGGAGAGGAATTTATATGTATCCAAAGCATATCGAACCAAAGCTTCATTCTCTCCAGGATTTATTGTACATCTAGAGACAAAAAAGATACAGAAAGTTCAGTTCAATAGTAAAAAATAGACATACAAGAATAAAGTTCAATAACTTCCATGTTAGGCATATCTACTAACGTTGAGTACACAATAACTCCACCCGGGCGAACTAACTGAACAGCCTGATCAAACATTCTCCTTTGATATATCGCATGCTTTCTCAAGGATTCGATTGTTTCCTGGAATAAGCAACTAACTTTATCAAACACTTATAGAATGTTAACTACTCTTACTTGTAACTAAAATACCTTGTATATGCATACAAACATAATACATTAACAAGACAATGAGGCATTAAAAGTAAAAAGTACAACCAAAGAAAAGAAAAAACAAAAAAAAACTACTGTAAATATGTATTGATTGGGTTATAGTACCTCTCCAGTAAATAGTCGAGGTCTTAAACCAAGGGCAGAACAAGGTGCATCAAGAAGAACTCGATCAAAGCTGCTGGGAGCAAAGCCTTTTGACTTCTCAACCTTACCACCCAAGCACTGATTTCTTCCTGGACCATTCCGTTTTCTTCGCATTTCCTTCCTGATGTCAGCTTTGCTAATGTAAGAACTCTCATTCGCTTTTTCATTGCTAACTAAAACATTGAGTTTATTAGAACTGAATTTCTAATTTCACAAAGAAGCATTTGTCATGCATATAACAAAACCGAAAGGGTGACTACTGTAGCATTGATAGGGAATAGAAAATTACATATGGAAGACATATTCTAATAAAGATTTTTATACCATTCCACTAGTTTAAGGAGGTTATCAGCTACAGTGAAACTCCTGAAGAATTAAAAACTAAGCATACCCTTAAGCCCAATGAAAGGTGGGGGAGGAGGCTATGTAGGATTGAATCATTTCAATCCACAAAGTGAGAGGCCAATTAACCTCCTGTATTCCGATAAAATGAAAACTATAACTCAACCTCAAGTAATGGTTCAGGGATATAGAATATATTTCAACTTTTAATATATTTGATCATCGAAAACACCATGTTAAGTTTTTAGAATGCATAAAGTCACAAAATACTGAAAGTTCATTTAATGACCTTGTTCACAAATTAATATCATTATAAACTGCTATACTGATTCCAACAAGTTCCAGTTCCAAACTATCAGAACCAGAATACAGTGCACAACTATGAACATTGGTCTCATGTACCCATCCGAGGAGAATTTACCTACCAGCTTTCTTAAAATCCTTCTCAGCATTCAATCTTTCAAAAGTAATTGATTCAATTTTCTCTACTTCTGACTTCATGAAGTTGGAATCTTGAATGTGTCCACCATGATTATCCTTAGCACAAGATGGATCAGACAAATCTTCAGATTCGTTCCTTACACAAACAGCTTTTAGAGCATCAAGTTTATATGGGGTTATACAACTCAGGCCCATTTCAGCAGCCAATTTGTGAATACCCTGCACCTGCAAAATATAGTGGGGCATAAATAACACATGAAACCCGAAGCCTGCAAACAAACCAAGAAGGGGGAATGTTCATCATGGGACATTGAAAATCCCAGATCAATGGACTTAATTTTATCTTGCCACAATATGATGTAAATAAGGAACATAGACTCTAACCACCTATAAGAACTGCAGGAGACCAGATGGAGACGCCTTACATAAGGAACTGTAATGCACAATATGACTTAAATAGGATTCCAGAATCATAAAGGAGACTTTTTTTAATCACATCTCTAGTTAGGAAGTTTACCTTATTGTGAGATCTATCAACAGCAACGATTTCTCCTTCATCCTTCATAAGAATTGCTATTGCAGTTGTTTTCCCTCCCGGTGCAGCACACATGTCTAGTATGCGCTCACCTTTTTGAGGATCTAAGACATAAAAAGAAAAACAATAACAATAACTAAATAAAAAAATAAAATAAAAATTATCATCAAATATTCTAAGATGAGCGAAGTAAGCAACAGCTAGCTAATTCCTATGGAAGGAACCATCCTTCACAACTATGATCGATCATAGAAATATTAATGACACCATTAAAGAAAAACCATGATACAGATCACTACTTTGCAGAACACCTATAAATGATGTAGTTTTTGTGAAACAGAAGCATTCAGAGTCAATGATTATTAGGAAACAAGAACACATGTAAATTCCTTTAGTTAACCACAACAATGTAAGAGTTACCTAGTGCACGAGCAGCAACAATGCTTGGCAGATTTTGAAGAAATATTTCCCCCTCAAGCACGTCTGGAAGCCAAGACAAAAGAACATTGGAATTATAGAAACTTTTTACATAATGCAAAACCATAAACACACACCATCCCAGAAAAAAAAAAACGTAACAATCAAAACAGAAAGCAAACCATGAAAGTGCAAGCACCTACTCATCAATTAGCAACAAACAAAAGATATACCATAAATAAAGAAAATCAAAGTTCCCTAATTTAAGACCCATGTCAGTTACTAAAGAGATTATCTTTCACAGTATGGAATAAAAATCTGCATTAAACAATCCATGTAATATTTATATGCAACAAAGAATGAACTAAAAACCATGTAAAACACTTGATAAGCTAGAGGAGGAGCCATGCAACATCTTCAGACGACATGAAATTCATTTAAAGAGAAATAGGAGTATGTGCTTTTGTACTATCTATTCCCAATAAAGTCTTTACTATAATTTGTGGACAAGTAATGAATCATACCACGAAAGGAAGGCAGATGAAATACTCTGTCACTCATATCCACAGCAAGCCCTTCTGTAACACGGAACATCCCGGACCTTGACATCATTGCTCTTCCTTGGCCAATATACAGCCCACTTCGTTCAAGATGATAAGGATCTAAAACATCATTTAAAGGAACATGTATAAAAACCCATGGTCACTAAAGCAAAGTCACAATCTTTGTATTTACAACACAAAAAAGAATATGAGAAAAATAAATAAATGTGCTTAAGATCAATATAATCATCACATGACAAAAGTACAATAAAATTTCAAGCATCCATAAAATTTACATGATGTGCTCCTTACCATATTCTTTTATCCCACATTACCACCCATTTGCCATTCTTAAATCCTACCACCCTCCTTCATTAGTGATAAGTTGACTCTCCGATAGTGGTACATGAATAAATACACTAGTGTTACCTGTCTGTGAACCTTGCAGCACAGTCCCTCGAGTGATCCCAACGCCCCATCCACCATCAACACCAGGCTGCTCAACCGAGACTGAAACCGCAACCAATTCCCCTTTCTCAACATGAGCACTGCAAGCCAATACACCAGGAACGTACACCTACATTTCAAAAGACAAAAGCAAATTCATCCCAGCTACCACTGAGTGAGCAAAGCAAAGCAGAGGCAAATCAAAAGAACACAGAAAAGGCTAACCTGGGCACCTCGAAGAACTGCCTCGGCACATTTCCGGCTCACAAGAACCTCCTTTGGAGGCTTCCCATCTGCAGCATAACCATAATTTATGGCGTGAGGGCCTGTGCCCCTCACAAACACAACGTTGTCCAGCCCTGCGACTTCACACTTGGAAATGTCAGCTCTGTTTTCTTTCAGAACCGCCGTCAACTTGTCAATGACGGCATCGGGCGTGGTCTTGAGTGTGTTCACCCGTATACAGGAGTAGCAAGACGGGCGCCTAAGCAACCCAAAAACAAAACAGAAAAAAAAAAATTTAATCAAAGCTCATGAGAAAAAATGAAATGCACCACTGAATGGGTTAATGGGGAGAGATATAGAAGTACGTCAGGGCTTTGGAGATGCGAGAGAAATTCTGGGGTCCATAGGCATTGGAGAAGTAGCTTTCGAGCTCAGCGTTCCAACGCAGAGTTGGGTTGTAAGAGTAACGCTCTGGGAAATCTTCCATGAGTTTGTGCTGATTGGTGAAGAAGCTGCCGATGGTTTTGGACAAGCCCCAAGCTTTCTTCTTCATTCAAAGAGGAGGAAGGGAAGCAGCAAACACCATTTTGCTTGCTTGCTTGCAGCAGCTCCAGAGACTCGGGCAATCGGGCTTGGGGTTTTTGGTGGCAAACTGGGCCGGGATAAACCTTTTCCTAAGCGCAAGTTTTGGGCTTCGAGTTGTTTGGGGGGCCTATTTGGCGACAAAAGGAAGGTTTGTGAGGATGACACAATTTGTAGACGCAAAGACACCATTTGTAGAAGAAACACTCTCATACAACAGCATTTTTTGTTATTCTCGATTAATAACGCTTTGATACGTAAGTTAATTTTTACAAGTATTATTGTGTTATTGGTCGAGGATAGAAAAACAGTGCTATCCCCGTTACACAATTTTTTTTTTAATTTTTAAATTTTTACATTTGTAGAGGCAAAGAGCACAAAGTTACAAATTTTTTGTTTCTTTTGTTTTGGTGAGCAAGTTGCAATCTGTTGACACAATTAATTTAATATATTTTACTACAAACAGATTATTCTAAACCTGGTACGGTTAATGGTTTCAGTCATTGGTTTAGTGACTTGCACACGATTGTCATTAGCATTCTACCTTATTAAACAATAAAATATTAAATTTGAAATCACATGAACGGTTTACGACAAATAACTCATTTAACATTCATTGTAACTAGCTTAATTTATTTTTTTAATATAAAAAAGTGTGAATTTACCATATTATCCTCATTTAATTAATAATTTCAATTTTTAATGTTTGCATTAACCAAGAGCATTTTTTGGTATTTTGAATGTTTTATCATTCTCTACCTTTTACTTTATCTATATATATAAAGCAAAAGATAGAGAATGGTAAAACATTCAAAATACCAAAACATACCGTTGGTTAATTCAAACATTAAGAATTAAAATTATTAATTAAATAAGGATAATATGGTAAATTCACAAAACAAACATAACTACCCATTTTATCTTTTCTTAATTCTAAAAATAAAATAAAAAATAAAATAAAAAACCAATTGGCACATGCGCGAGCATGTGCCAAGGAGCTAGTATATAGATAAAATCAAAGTCGATTACCTCTAAGCGTAGATTCAAAATGACGATAGCTAAATAACAACAACATAACTCAACTAGCAGTCCCTTCCCCCGGATTAAAGTTGAATACGAGCAGAATATGAATGAGAACAAGGCTACTCACCATCCTTGATTAGTGGTGGTGAATGTTATCATCATATGTTGTGACTTGTGTTATTGAATTGATTGAATGCGTGCGGTTCTCAAATAATGTGACCCTTTATTCTTAATCCGATTAGGACACAACATAACTCGGCCAAGACTCGTTGGCCGTCGCTCTCTTCATTCCCTCATCGGAATTGGCGCGCGCAAACCAATCGCAATCCTTGTTGTTGCCGATGTCACACTACACGACACAACTCGAAAAGCACAACAACAATAATAATGGGCAACACCACCACCACCTTAAATAATGAAAAATAATAAAATAATACAGAACAGAACATAATAAGCATCTTCTCCCACCAAAACCAAATCGGCTGATCGATTTCATCGCTGTGTCCACCAACAACTTTACGGACAGGGCAAATGCTTCGAATCAGTCTCCTCAGATTTCTCTCTCTACCTTCTCGCTCCTCTTCTTCTTCTTCCCTTTTCTTCAATCCCATTTCTCCTCATTCCCATTCCCAAAACATGGCCACCTCTGCTTGCACGACGTCGTCTGACTCTGCCTCCTCTGCGAAGCTCCTCTTCCGCCAGCTCTTCGAGAAGGAGTCCTCCACGTACACTTACTTGCTCGCCGACGTCGCTCACCCCGACAAACCCGCTCTGGTTAGCTAGCCTTTAAATGTTTTGAATAAAAATTATAACTTTATAATTATAATTAGGATTTTGATGAATTTTAATTTGCAGTTGATTGACCCGGTGGACAAGATGGTGGATAGGGATATCTCCCTTGTCAAAGAGTTGGGTTTGAAGCTAATTTATGCCATGAACACTCATGTTCATGCTGATCATGTCACTGGCACTGGCCTCATCAAGGTTTGGGCTTTCCACCTTCTTCTGCTCATCTTTTTTTGACTTCTTTTGTTAATGTTTGGTGCATTTGGATTATTCATGAGTGATCAATGCCTCTGCATTCTTGCTATTTGGGAAAAAAAGTTGTGTTCTTTGTAACAACAACTGAGTTATTTGATGAGTATACATTTTTTTTCTTTTGTGGCAGACTAAGCTTCCTGGTGTCAAATCTATCATTTCAAAGGCGAGCAACTCAAAAGCAGACTGTCTGATTGAAGCCGGTGAAAAAATACATTTCGGCGATCTGTTTTTGGAGGTTTGGTTAGCACTGGGGTTTTTGTTTTATATGTTTAAGCTTGTTGCACTGTGTTACATGGAAATTTGAAGGTTTTAATGGCTTCTAGAGGAGTAAATGTGTACACAAGCTTACCTTTATATTCCCTCTTTTAAAATTATTGAAGAAATCGAGTATGATTTGAGGTGTAAGTGGGAGAATCATTGTAATGCTTGTTAGGCCAGCCTTGGAAATGTGTTATGTGCTTCACAGTGATCATCACAGATATTCATATACCAGACTTTGTGGTAATTTTTTCTCCTAGGTGAAGGTATAAAACTTACTGGGTTGATTAAACTGGAGTGTTTAGCCCAAATCTGCCAATAGTGTTAAAGCTCAGAATGAGGTTTTGAATACTAAAGAGTCGGCTTTTATTGAATTAATTGCTTTTGGGCCGATAAAGTAGAATGAATACAAAACTAAACTGGTACAGGCTGTGGTCTACCGAATTCCCCTTCCTGTGAAATATATAAAAGTGACCAAAAGAAATAATTTACTGTAACAAAATTTGTCTGGTCCTTACTGATTTTCAACTAGGTAGTTTTATGTGCGTACACAAAGGGGTGTGCTTGTGTGTGTGTGTGTGTGTTTGTATGTGTTCATGTACGTTTTATACATGTATCTTATGTGCATATGTTGTGACAAATTGGCCTAAAGAAACAACCTACTGAAAGAAGTTATGTATGTATCTTACTGGTTTTGGACAAGTTAGAGCTGTGGTTCTCTGTGTCGGGTGTGTGTGTGTGTATGTGCCTTTGTATATATGTATCTCATGTGTGCATTTGTGTTGCAGGTTCGAGCTACTCCTGGGCATACATTAGGTTGTGTTACCTATGTTACAGGAGATGGGCCTAATCAGCCCCAACCAAGGATGGCTTTCACTGGAGATGCTTTACTCATACGGGGTTGTGGGAGAACTGATTTTCAGGTATAGTTTTGAAACTTTTGAAACTCTTTATAATTTTCCTTTTTGTGACAAATTCTGCTGCTTCAATCAAAAGACAAGGAAAGCAAAAATTGAAAAACTAGCAACAGTTTGCCATTAGAAGAGTTGCCTTGTTCTTAAAACACGACTGTTAAGGGGATTTACCAAGTTCCTGTGTTTGATTTATCTAATCTGTTTGCAGGGTGGCAGTTCACATCAACTGTACAACTCAGTTCACTCACAGGTAAGAACATGCTGAGCTAGCATACCTTTGATACCATAGGAAAGAAATGAGTTCAAACATGACTTTGTTAAAAGCCCACTTATTGTTTTGTGCTTACAAATCCAGATTTTCACATTGCCAAAGAATACATTGATCTATCCTGCTCATGATTACAAGGGATTCAGTGTATGGAACTCACTATTGTCTATTTCTTCTGTACCATGTATACCTAGGCAGCTTCTTATGCCACATTTGCTTGAGATGCAGGTTAGCACCGTTGGGGAGGAGATGCTTTATAATCCTCGACTCACAAAAGATGAGGTATATATTTCGTTGTTCCAAAAGTGTTAACCGTTGTAGTTGCTAAATAATGTTTTTCAGAAAGATGACACTGATACTATCTGGTTGACGATTGGATGATGATTTTCCTTTTCTTGTCAAGATTTTGTATATCTACATATCTTGGGTCAACAAATGTTTGACTAAGATGTCTTAGCATGGTTTTGACCTGGGGCGATATTAATGTGAAGGAGCCTCTGCCTAAAAGCACTCACCTAATTTACCAAGAATAGTTAATACTGGTCTTGCACAGATGTTGTAAAAGAATGTTGAATTTTAAGGGAAAGTAGTGAGAAATGGATTTTTCTTTTATGTGAGATACTAGCTGAATAAATTAGCAGTCACTGTAAAGAGTCTTGACCATATGCGCTGCATAGATCCAGTTTTATTTTTCATTTATCATATGGATATTTTAAAACTTCTTCCTGATATGTATCTAACTAGTTTGATTTTGAACTCTTTTTTACAGGAAACATTTCAAAATATCATGGAAAGTAAGTAAAACTATCTAGCATCCAATTTTTTAGAAGTAACCATGTCCAGTTTTAACTGTCATTTCATTGATTATATGATATATCCAACCATTTTAGGTTTGAGTTAAGAAAAATGATGTTTCTTGGCAGATCTAAAACTCTCATATCCGAAAATGATTGACATAGCTGTACCTGCGAATATGGTTTGTGGATTGCAAGATTTGTCTGAAAGGCCTGTTGAGTCTGTGTCAAACTAGACATATTTGCTGCTATGATTTGCATTTCAGACAAGAACATCGAAAGGGAGCCGGCTTAACCACATGAATCAATTGGCTACAATTTGACTGTACTAAGACCTCGAAAGTATACTGATAATACCAAGAAAGCAGCTCTATATCCTATGACATCTCTCTCCTCTTCATTTCAAGAGATTACTTGTATTAGCTCTTTTGTTGTACAGTAAATAAAAAATAAAAAAAATCTCTGGATGACTGAGCGAGCTGGTGTGGCTATTGTATTAGAATGACTACATAAAATAAAACCTCCAATTTACTATTTTCCGGATTGAAAGCATCGTGCACCATCTTCTGCATTGTCCACACTTTGTGTGAAATTCTTGTGGAAGTTCTGGCTTTCTGGATTTCCTTGCCATGTACTTTCTTAGAAACATAACATTTTTTTGCTCAACAGAAAAGGAACATTTGATCTCTGAGAATTTGAGAAAGAAACCTCCTTCCATTTTCTCTCATTTGGGCCTCATTTGGGCTTTTGATCTCACAGCCCATTTCCATCCCTCCAAATATTTTATCAAAATGATAAATTCCATTTTTAGCTGAAGTTAAAAAAAAGAAGAGGGAGAAACTTAGACACAGGGTAGCTTGAATCCTCGGCGAATGCAACTAACTCCCCAATAGTAAAAATAATTACGCTTATATCATCAAAATGATCTATTTGACCTAATCTATAAAAATTATAAATTTAAAATAAATTAAAAAAATTAAAAAAAATTTTTTTTTTTAAAAAGAAGAGATTAGTTGATCATATAAACTGCGGGATGCTTTCAGGTAAACGTAGCATTCTAATGTGAATTAAGTTAGAAGACTAAAGTTGAAGATAGGGTTTAATTAGTGACATGCAAGTCTCTTCAAAGTTTTCGACTTGGACCCTAATGAGGACGGATTCTTGAGGGATTAAAAGACTTACTCAATTACGTAACTTACGTTTTCAGATAGAGATAAAATAGTTCAAAATAAGAATGAGTCTAAGAAAAACCTCCAAGGAAAAGAGGACCAAAAAACACAATTAAAAGTCCAAGTAAACCAAATTCGAAAGTCCATGCATAGAGCAGAGTTTCACATGCGGAGAATTGGAGAATAGAATTATAGAAAGAATGTGGTGGCATTTTTTTTTTATTCACATCCAAATGCTAGAGGACAGATTTTGTAGTGGAAATTCTCATCAAATTTCCCAACCTTCAAGATCTTTTGCTTCCTCCAAGAAACAAGCACTTGTTACTGGCTTGCCTTCTCAACTTTGGTTATTTTTTGTTGATAAACTCTCTTGATCTTGAGGAAAACCTAACACCACCTACTTTTGTGTGTCAAACCAAAACTCTTCTCCACATTCCACCTTTTCCTTAGTTTAAGATACATGACCACTATCGCTCATCAAAAAACAGATACATGACCACTATTTCTAGGGGAATGAAAATAAAAAAATAAACTTGTATATCATTTCTCTATTGTGGTATTTTTAATCAACCAATTACGTTCGATCACACATAATAACTGATTCACGGAATCAATCAACATTGTTATCTTGACATGCAAATTCTTCTCCACATTTAGACATGATGTTGCCAATTTTCAATAATCGTGTGGCTTGTACTTTTGTATTGTTGTATTGTCATGAAGATGAACACATGGAATATTTAATTAGTAACATGGCATCATGAGCATGGCTCTGCAGAATATATATGCACAACTATATTGTCCAATCAGTAAACGTTTTTCGTGTGCTGAATACATTTTAGACGATGAGCTTTGATTCGAGTATGGCAGTGATTGTTGATTGTTGAAACTACAACATTCCCCTACATTATTGCAAGCTTGAGTTTGACCTGCCTTCACTTCACCTAACTAATTCCATATATATAGCGGACTTAGAAAATCTTGTTTCCACGAGACAAGAAGAAGAATATAACGCCATAATTTCCTGATAAAGACTCTCTCCCACTTTGTGGAAACCGATTAGTGCATGGGTCATGACTGCTTACTTGAAAATATATATGTGAATTCAATATTTACTTAAATTTCATCTTTCTGGTCTCCATTCTAGGTGTTTTAAAAAAAAGGGCGTTTACATCGCACAAAATCAGACCAATAAACGTTACGAAACATCTGTACTTACACTCTAATTCATATGTTTGATCAAACTAAGACGAAATCGATTAGCACCAAAATAATGAACAGAAGAATACATGACGTATCAATCAAGACTCAAGACCAACAATAAAGAGAGAATATAAATAATATTGTAAAGAAAAGGTAAATATGTTTTGCAAGATAAGGAATTGAAATGTGCTCTAGTTATGTTTTACATATAAATTACATATTTCAAAGTCAGCATCACATGGGAGCACGGACAAATTATACAGGAACACGACATCGCACACCAATTTTCCACTTTGAAAGCCCCTGAATTTAATAATGTTATTTTTTGGAGTCAACAATAATACTTCAAAATCCAATGGGTCCAAAGGCTATTTTCTTATCAAAATATATTTAATATATATGGCGGCAATACGGCATGTATGTCTGCTCCAAATTCTACCAGCTACCCTCGTTTGTATCTGTTTTGTGTTTCTGTGTTCATATTTCAAGGTGGTCATGGTGGTGGGGCGGTGTCTTGTTGAACATTCCATGTAGAAATTAATGGCAGACATTCTCTCTTATTTATTGGTAGACATGGTGAGGAAATTAAGCTAGCTTAGATACTTGCTTAATTCTCTTTTATCATTAACCAAGCTTCAAAGTTTTGTCAATATTTTTATTCATTTTTTGTAAATACAAGAAACGAGAACTATTAAAAAATGGGAATCATATATGGAAAAGAATTAGAGTAATACACAAGCATGTTTACTCATAAGGAATGAGTATTTGAATGATTCCAATTCCTGCTTTTCATGTGTTTACTAACACATGGGTATTGAAATGTTCAAATTCATGACTTTCCCGTATTTTTTAGAAGACTCCCCCGTATTTACTAACACATAAAAAATAAAAAATTATATGGATTTCACTTTAAAATCCTTAATCAAATACTCTAAAAAATGGGAATGGAATCAACTAGGGGGGATTAGATGATCTGATTCCAATACCTTGATTCCCTTATCTAAAATTTTCGATTCATGGCTTCCTCCATTCTTGGTATGTAAACATCAAAGTGGGGATTTGTAACTCGAGTGATAGTGAGCATGGATAGTATGAATATTCATGCCAGATTTAGAAAAAAAAAACATTATATACATCCATTTTTTGACAAATATTGTTTGAACTTTGAATACAGACCCTATCTCTTTTCCTCCTTTGTATTAAAAATAAAAATAAAAAATAAAAAAATCTCCATATAAATGTCACACTCTATACATATGTATTTTCTATCCGAGCAATAAGTACGAATAATTTGAAGCAACTTTCATGAGAAAAGAATATTCAACGGTATCAAAACACCATCACATACTACAACTAATTCATCTCGAATCACTTTCAGATTAAGTTATCGTTAAATTAATTTGCCTTGTGCAAATTGGAAGACCATAACATAAACCACAAGACTCCAACCACGTAAATGGTATTATCCTAGAAACCTGCTTCTACTCTGACATGAACTATTTGTCCAAGAGCTGGTTAGGTAATAGGTCAAGGCTTTCATTTCCTGTCTAATATATTTGTTTAGATACCTACATCATAATCTAATTTATTCATTCCCCTGTTTATGCCCCCTCCTGCTTGGTGACTTCTTTTCTAAAAGACCCAAAGCAACTCGTCAGCATATGACCAAATTAAAAGGATTCAATCAAGAAAATGTTCAAATTTGACAAAATAAACTAAATAAAACGGTCAAACAGAGAAAAAGTTTACTCCACTAACACCGAGATTGTTCTGAATTTAACCACCCATATGTTGTAATATATTTAGTCAACTATCCGACATGGGATATTACATTCTTCAACAGCTTTTATCATGTCCTTGCTATGGTCACTGGGCCAAAATCCAAATGGCAAAAGAAAAAAAAAAAATCATATACCTTTAGTCAGTCAGATCAAAGTTAAGCATGCTTAGTTAGAATAATAGTATTAATTGATTAATTAGGCTGCTTGAAAAAGGGTCTTGAGCATTGCATGATTGAATGACCATATCTGATCGAAATGGTGATGCCTGCTACGTATACGTGCCTTCTGAACAATATTTTAGGGTAAGCCGATGAGAAGAAAAAGAAAACAAGTTTTGACTTCACTATACATCTGACATTGATGAGTGAATTTAAAATAACAATAGGAAAAGTTTTCCGCCATCTAAAGTGTGCCTTGACTTTCAAGAACTTCACGCATAATAAAATGATTCTCTTTGTCTTTTGTTCCTAATGAAATATGAATCTATAAAAAAAAATATATATAAAGTTCACCTAACATAAATCGTTACACTTGGGTATTGGAATGATTGGGAGAACACGAAAATAATCCAATAAACTTTTACTTGATGAATTGTGTTGCATTCCTCATTCCTAAATATTGCTTGTATAAAATTAGTCTAAGTTGATGTTTGATAATTAAAAAAAATCTATATTAATGTGATAGGTATAAAAAGTTATTCCAATTCCTTCTTCTCTTGTTGTGTCTCTTATTAACACATGGGTATTGGAATGATTTCAGTTTCTTACTTTCCATGCATTTACTTTCCTTAATTCTTAAGTTTTTTGATTCATGAATTCTCACATTCCTTGCAAGTAAACATGCCTTTATTTTTCTCGTAAAACAAAAAAATATATCATTATTTCTTTAAAGTTGACAAATAAAATACTTCGTATTCGGTATTTACTTTTTCAAACTTTCCATAATCTATATGGCTTTTACTAAAATAATGATTTGGTAATATAAAACAATATTGTAAACCAGTTATTTCCTAAACTACAAGAAAAGTAAACCAAAGTCCAAACCAAGACCAAAGAGTAGTTTTACCAAGTAAACTAAAAACTATTTTAGAGAGAGAGAGAGAGATAGAGAGGCAGGCTGATGTTCATGTAAGCCGCTTAGTGTAATGGTGTATATGGCAGTGACAGTGCCGTAAGCCAATGAAGCAGGAAAGAGAGAGGAAGAAGCAGAACAAGATGAAGACCAGGTAAGCACTTACAGAACAGACCACACACACAACATTTTAATATAGTTTCATATTAAAACGCAATTCACAGCTTCTCTATTCTTTCTTTTATTTCCAAACCGCGTTTTCAACTCCAACCCCTTTCAAAACAAAAAACAGATTCAAACTCTTTGACATTGATTCTAAGCTGAGAAAGACACAGAGACTTCCTCACAACCCAACACTTGCCTCTTCCTTTCTTTCTTTAACCGAGTCTTCTCTCTTCAATAAATATGTTCCCATCTCCCCAATATACACATTTTCACCTGCATAACTCTCTATTCTTTCAATTTCTTTCCGTTTCCTAGAAGCTGTCTCTGTTTTTTTAAGCTTTAATTGAAGTTTCTGTTTCTGGGTTCTGGGTTTTTGTCTCCTGTGCTTATAAATCCCCCTGCTTTCGTTTCATTTTTTTTCCAATTTTTTTTCCTTGTGGTGGGAATTCAAGTCCTTTCTAATTGTTCTGTTTCTGGGTTTTTCTTGTCACAACCACTTGGGAATTCTGAGTTCTGATTTTTTTTTTTTTCACATAAAGCCTTGAAATTTCAGTGAAGTTTCAAGCTTTCTGGGTTTTTTTTTCCAGTTTTTTCTTCTTCTAAAGTTTTCTTCATTTAGGATTTTCAAACAAGAAGAGACGATCATAATGGTTGTTAAGGCTTCTCTCATACTGGTTCTCCTTGTAATCTTCTCCTGCACTCTAGTAGCGATTGCTGGAATTCACAACCACAACAATCAAACTCCTAATGGCTCCACTCTCGCTGGCATGGAATTGCCAGAGCATATGAGCTTCAATGCTGTCTCCTCCTCATCCCACACTGGATGTAGCCTCAGCAGCTCAAAGAAAACCAAGCAATCAGATTCAACCATGGAAAAAGCAGTGTCCGATAATGAAGAATCTGACGACGAGGATGATGAAGTAGTTGATGATTCTATGACAAAAATAAGACCCCATAAACAATCTGTGAAGCTCCACCTGAGGCACAGGTCACTGAACAGAGAATCCGAGCGTAAGAGTTCTGTGATTGAGTCCACAGTCAGAGACTTGGTCAGAATTCAGACCCTCCACACAAGGATTGTTGAGAAAAAGAATCAAAATACCATTTCAAGGCTACAGAAAGACAAGAAGGTCCACGAATTCAAGCCAGTTGTTGCTCCAGCAGCCTCGCCGGAGTCTTATACAAGCGAGCTTTCCGGTCAGCTTCAGGCGACTTTGAAGTCCGGGGTCAGTCTCGGTTCCGGAGAGTACTTCATGGATGTTTTTATTGGTACACCTCCTAAACACTTCTCTTTGATACTTGATACTGGTAGTGATCTTAATTGGGTTCAATGTGCACCTTGCTATGCTTGTTTTGAGCAAGATGGACCACATTATGATCCTAAAGATTCCACCTCTTTTCGGGACATAAGTTGCCAGGATCCGCGGTGTCGATTGGTTTCGTCCCCGGATCCTCCTCAGCCTTGCAAGGCTGAGAACCAAACATGTCCCTATTTCTACTGGTATGGGGACAGTTCCAATACAACTGGGGATTTTTCCCTTGAAACCTTTACTGTTAATCTCACATCACATACTGGGAAGGCAGACTTTAAAAGAGTGGAGAATGTGATGTTTGGATGTGGCCATTGGAATAGAGGCCTGTTTCATGGGGCTGCAGGATTGTTAGGACTTGGGAGAGGGCCTCTCTCCTTTGCCTCTCAGCTTCAATCACTTTATGGCCATTCATTCTCATACTGTCTGGTAGATAGAAATAGTGACACCAATGTTAGCAGCAAGTTAATTTTTGGGGAGGACAAGGAGCTCTTGAGCCACCCAAAGTTGAGCTACACCTCATTGGTTGGAGGCAAAGAAAACCCTGCTGATACATTTTACTATGTCCAGATAAAATCCATCATGGTTGGAGGGGAAGTGGTTGACATACCAGAGGAGACTTGGAATTTGACACCAGAAGGTGCTGGAGGCACAATCATTGATTCTGGCACCACACTGAGTTATTTTGCAGATCCTGCATACCAGATTATCAAGGAGGCATTTTCGAAGAAGGTTAAAGGCTATCCAGTTGTAAAAGACTTCCCATTTTTAGATCCTTGTTACAATGTGTCTGGTGTTGAGAAGATAGAGCTTCCAGAATTTGCAATTCTGTTTGCTGATGGAGCAGTTTGGGATTTCCCAGTTGAGAATTACTTCATCCAGATCGATCCCAAGAGGTTGTTTGCTTGGCAGTGCTAGGAACTCCAAAATCTGGTCTTTCAATCATTGGTAACTATCAGCAGCAGAATTTTCACATCCTCTATGACACAAAGAAGTCTAGGCTAGGATATGTACCAATGAAATGTGCTGATGTTTAACAATATTTTGTTGGAAGATCAGGGGGAGGTGAAAAACTGTAAACAAATTTTTTTTTTTCTCTCTTTTTTTATTTTTTATTTTTTAGTTTTTTCCTGTCGACAAGGATCTGAGGTAACGCACAGAAATTAGATTCATTGTTTTTTCATTTTATATTATTCTGAAGTTCAAGTGATTACATATTGATAGCTAGACACGGTCATAATCTGTACTGATCAAACAAGCAATCTTATCAATGCATTTTCTCAAATTTTATATTTCCTGGTGTTCTTGTTGCCTTCTGATCTGTTAGTTTAATTGAGTGAATCATTCATTCATGATCACTTTATGAGTGTCTTTATGCAAATATTTTGTAGGGAGGCTGATATTCTATGACCTAATCTAATTTCATTGTTTAAGACTAGAGAGTTTACTCAAACGGCTGGTTTCAGAGTCTTGAGACCTTTGTTTATTGCTCACAGATTCTTCATTTTGGAAGGCCCAACTGTGTGTGAGTTTGCACATGAATTTATAAATCTTTGTTGCCCTCTTTTCTCCATTTGTTTTTGTTTATCCTAATTCCTTATCACTCTTTGGACTATAAATATTATTTTGTATGCAGGTCGGTGGTTCCTGATATTGAATATAGATTATAAAACAAAAAGATTGGTCAATTTTTAGGTGCAAGAAACTTAAACATATAGTGTGTGTATATAAACGAAGAACAAGTCAACCCTTTGGGCCGCCACAGCTACATTTTATTTCAGTCTCTATATATACAGTTGATGATAAGGTTACTCAATTCAAAGGTGGCCCCATATTAGCCTCCTAATTGCTCTGGGTGTAACGAAACAAATTTGTTAAAATCATTAGCCTTTACTTTTTATATATATTTTTAGTATAAACGAGGATGATTTCTCCCATACACACATAACTAAGATGCCATGAAGGTTTGAATTTAAAACATCTGGTGCGTATGTTAATGACCTTTTCCACTTGGCTAGACCCCGTTGGTCATTAGCCTTTACTTTTGTTCTAGTAATATTATAGTCATTCTGATGCTTTGTAAGCTATCTCATATCTCAACTCTCCTTCACAAGCTGCATATACAAGTTTATGGTTAATTTGGATAGGTTTGAGTAATTTCGTTTCTGTGTAATGTAAACATTTATACACAATGCATGTATATATGTATATGGTTAATTTGGAGTTTGGGACAAGTATTTAAAGTGGATATGTTTTGTTGTGGTCTTGAATTATATTTCTGACAGAAATGAACCGCATAAAATCTTGAGACAACCATAGTTTTAATGCTTTGAAATTTCTTCCACATAATGGAAGAAATGACCAGATTCCACATCTAGAGGGGCTATAGCTGGCTCTCACCATAAGAGCCAGCTTTGTAGAAAGAAATTTCCAACATATTGCCTTGCAAGGTGGCTTATTGCAGAATATCTGAAACCAAGACTCATCTGTTCCCAATTCAATTATTCTCATTCATTCATCCACCCCATTTAATGCACAACTTGCGAGTAGTGGTTTTAGGTGCTTCCAAGAAGTAAGTGTCTTCTCGTAAGTTGCACCGATATTATTTCGAACTTAACCAGTAACAAAGTTCGACGAGTCTTTATATTAGGAAAAGGGTCATGCTAGGGAGATCAACTTGCGAGTAGTGAGCTGATTTAAATGTCTAGCAATAAACTCCAGTAAATGAGCTGATTTAGATGTCCCTTAGGCCCCGTTTGGTTCACGGAACGAATTTGAGAGGAAATCATTTCCCATGTCATTTCCCAGGGGATGAGAAATTGAAGATTCCTTTCCTACGTTTGGTAATGCTAGGAAAGTAACCGGGAGATATCACTTTATTTCATTTCCCATGTTTGTTTTGAGTAGAAATGGAAAACAAAGTTTGTACAAATTTTCAATTATACACATATTAAATCAAATAAAAAAAGAATGCATTTAATGATATATTGTAATTCTAAATTGTTAATGGGGACAAAATGGTCATGAAAAATATTTATTTAATATTGGCTCATTTTCCCAAATTTTACCATGATGAGGGAAAACAAAACCCAAGTTGGGAGGATAACTTCACTTTCTCCCATACTTTTCCATGAGTCAGACAATGATTTCCCATGCCTGGAATTACCAAACATGGGAAAGAAATTGAATTCTCATCCCCTAGTCTCATTTCCCATAAACCAAACGGACCATGAATCTCAAGTCTTTCCAATGAATCTGGTTAAAGTTGATTACATGATAGGAGGTGCGCGTGTCTCTCTCATAATAGGCAGGACTTGAATTTTCTCACCATTAATTGCAATTTGCCAAGCATGACCAATACCTATCTGCGTCCGAGAGAACCGTGGTTCAGTGGAAGACTACCGGAATGGAAATACAAATTTTTTTCCTCACCATTCTAATTTCTTCTAACTATTTCAATGTGTTGACCTGCAGTCAAGGTTTTTGTGTGCACAAAATCACAAGTTAGACCTGCTTGTGTGCTTATGGTCACGACCCACGTGGTCAAGTTGGGTTTCTTGTAGGAACGTTTTTTCCCATCCGATGAGAAGTCAAGAAAGGGAAACTAGGAAGATAACTTATGAAGGGAAACTGGTCACAAAATGAAATGGTTATTTATTTATTTTTATTTTAAATGATAGTCTAAACTATAAAAGAGGAGATTTCTCTCACACACATTACCAATATGTCATGAGGGTTCGAAATCTGCAAGTCAATGCCCTCTTTCACTGGACTAGACTCCGTTGGCGTTACACATTTGAAGCCTAAATCAAACAGATTTAAATTAAGATGTTTATATAAGGGGCTATATTGAGAGGTTATAATGTGGGGATTCAATAGCTATTAAAACCCCCTCATTATAATCTCGCACTGTAGCCGTAACATTATACCATGCAGTTTAGCTCTAAACCGAATCAAATTGGACGGTGCCCACCAGCTTAAAGCCTTAAAAAGTTATTCATGGCCCAAAAACTATGCTCTGTTGCTGTTTGAGTTTTATTGGGCTGCTTGAATGACATATAATTTCAACAAAATCTAGCCCAGACCACCTTCTGAAAGTTGAAAAAGAAATCAAATCCATGATATAAAATCAGCAGCTTCCAGAATTTGTATCTATTGCCCATCGTTTTCATTTTGGACTTCTTTAAAACTTTTTTAAAAAATCTAAAAAAATCTATAAAAAAAATTCCAAATTTGTTTTCGAGTTGTATTATTTTGGCCCATAAGATTTTGAGCTTTAGTTGGACTTTTGAGGGCCCATTCAGAAAGTAGAAGAAGTAGGGTTTTTAACCTTCACTTGTTAGAGCATTGGAAGAGAACCTGTTTTTGGAGACAGAGCAGCCAGCAGTTAGCAGCGGCCTCTCTCCCGCATCCCAAATGGTTACCTTCAGGGTGAGTCTCCGTGATACTCTTGATCTAGCTACCACAACCCATTATCGGTTGTTGGTTTTTGTTTCCATGGGAAACTTTTGTATGCTTTCATTTCGTTTCTCTATGCATGTTTTGTGATTTTACTTTGTTTTCAATCAGTGTTTAGCTTCATGTTTTCTGCGAACATGGATTTAGGGAGCATAGAATGATGGGTTTTGCTTTGTGTAAACAGTTTCATCAGTACCAGGTGGTGGAAGAGCCCTCCCATCTGAAAAAGATGAGCATCCCAAGATCTACCGTATGAAGCTCTGGGCCACCAATGAGGTCCGTGCCAAATCCAAGTTCTGGTGAGCACTTTTCCATGTACTATTTGCTATATTTCTTTTATTTGGTTCCTGAAAAATGTAGGGGATACGAAAAGAATGAATTTTTAATATTAGGTTCTTGGCCATTTAGGAGTTAGGACCTCAGATAAAATAAGCCCACACTTGACTGTGCGTACCAATGTAACAAATTCATATGGTTAGAATCTTCTTTGATTTCCGGGTGGTGCCAATAAAAGTTAAACAATTATAGAGTTTAGGTTCCATGAAAGAAAGAAATTAACTTTTGTATGATTTTTATGGACCTTTAATGGTTTTCATTGGTCACGAATTCTTCAATTTCTGTTGTTATGTTTTCGGGTTCTTCGTTCAGATGTTTTTGTCGATTCATTTGTTATGTTTTCGGGTTCTCTTTCAGATGTTTTCCTCCATTCATTTGAACTTTATTTATTTATTATTATTTTAAATTAGGTACTTTTTGAGGAAGTTGAAGAAAGTGAAGAAAAGCAATGGACAAGTTTTGGCCATTAATGAGGTAGGCATCTTACTCGTCTGTTAACGTCTCTCTTCCACTATGAGCCAACATGAGCTGCTAATGTGTTCTTTTACTAATTGTGGATTGGCTTCTTAAGCTGTCCCTGATTCAAATTAAAACAAGGTCTAGTTTGATTGTTCATGCTTAACCAACAATGGCACTTATAGGTGGAAGCAGCTTCTGGGGTAGATTTTACGTTTTAGATTTAAGGTTCTCTTTCATGTATGATTTTAGATTTTTATGTATAGATTAGATGATGTGAATTTTCCATTGTAGTTTATACAGTATCAGGTGAACACATCGTCACTGGCAAAAACTTTTTTCTTTTTCTCTTTCCAGTCTTACTGGCAAGAGTTGTTTGTAAGTGTCTTTTTTCTGACTATAGAATTCACAGTTTTTGGGTTAAGAAGAAGAATATGATATTTTCTTATTGCAGATATTTGAGAAAAGTCCAACAACGATCAAGAACTACGGAATTTGGCTGCGATATCAGAGCCGAACCGGTTATCACAACATGTACAAGGAATACCGGGACACTACTCTCAATGGTGCTGTTGAAGACATGTACACTGAGATGGCATCTCGTCACAGGGTGAGGTCTCCATGCATCCAAATCATTAAGACAGCCACTATCCCTGCAAAACTTTGCAAGAGGGAGAGCACCAAGCAGTTCCATAACTCCAATATCAAATTCCCATTGGTGTTCAAAAAGGTTAGGCCCCCAACCAGGAAGCTCAAGACGACATACAAGGCAACCAGGCCCAACATCTTTGTGTAATTTTGTTGCATTGCGGTTTCCTTTCATCTGAAAGCTTTGCACTTTAATTAGCTAAACTAGTTGAACCTAGGAATGGTGATGAAAGTTTTACTGAATTTTGGTTTCTTTCAAGTATGAACATCCTTTTTCTGTTATCCAGAGTGTTTCAGTTTTGAAGATTGTGGCTTTACAAGTCTATAATGAGCTTGGTACTTTGTTTTATGCTTTTCCTAAACCTTTTGATTATGAAGATTGTGTCCTCCATTCCATATGTGGGAGTCAAGTTTTAACAGCGAACTACTGCGGGGCTTTCAGCCAACGGTGGAGGAATTAAATTAATGAAGTGACTTTCTACAGGTTAAAAAAATCCATATTTTGTATCTGGTGAGAGAAGTGGCAACTTTTTTTATGTCCCATCTCAAAATGATAAACAAGACTGATCAAATGGGAAGCTTTCGTCCACAAAAAAAAAAAAAAACAATGTGGAAGCTCCCTTGGCTTCGGTTACACTCAATAATCTAAGAAATGAGAGGTCACCAATCCAGGTGGGTGCATCAAAACGCCAGAATTACAATAAAAAGAGAGGTGGTAAGAGCCAATGATTAGGATGAATGCAAATTTATTGCATAAAATTGAACTAAAATATTAAAATTTCACTTGCAAGCAATGGTGTGATTTAAATTGCAATAGATGCAATTGCAATAGAGGGTGCTATGTGATGAACCTTCTATTGAATCACAATAGGCTAATTATGGGACTCACATCCCAATAAAAAAAAACAGCAATTATTGATGCATTATGCCATTAATGTATAATACCAATTAATAGAGAAATTATTAATAGTACGGTATCGCCACATCAGCTGGTAGTATTTTCATTCAAAATTTGCCATGTGTAGCATGGATACTTGAATCTTTCTTTGCCTATATTTTTGAAGGAAATCCAAATACACAAGTTTGGCACGAAATTATTATTATTTTTCTTCAGATAAATTGGTATATTTTTAAAAATCTCTTTGATAATATTTCAATGATATAATTTTTCAATGTGGGATTCTTTACCTTCACATTCTTACACGCCCTCGCATATGCGACGAATTTTCAAGCCTAGCACATGAACAACACATATTGGGTGATGTAGAGCACGTGTGGCCATTGGGCTTTCACACGTGGGCTAACCTGCTCTGATATCATGAAGGAAATTGAGGTTCCACCTCAAAACTAATTGGCAATGGAGGGAGTAGTCCAACTCCTTATAGAATAGACTAAATATTGGCACTATCTTGGATTGGCTTGGCTTGACATAAGCTAGATAAGACTTGTACTGTGTTTAGTGTGCGATTGGATTAGGACTAAATTTTTTGACTTTTTTATTTTTAATTTAAAAAAAAAAGGCAAGTGGATTTATTTGTTTTGTTTTTTAAACTTTTCTTCTTTCGTTCTCTGCGACTTCGGGCCTGTTTGGGAGTGCTTCTGGAAGGGCCAAAAGCGCTTTTTAATAACTAAAAGCGCTTCTGACAGCGTTTAGCAGAAAAGTTGAAAAGCACTTCTAGGTCATAGAAGCGCTTCCTGGAGAAGCACGTGCTATGTGCTTCTTCAGGAAGCACTCCAAAGTGCTTCTCCAAGAAGCACTTTAATTTTTTAAGAAAATTCAAGATTTTTATAATAAAAGCTCTTTTATTAGAAGCGCTTATGAGCAGAAATACTTCTTCCTAGAGAAGCAGTCCCAAACGAGCCCTTCATCTCCTTCTTCCAACCTGCGACTTCATCTTCTTCTTCTCCCTCCTCTCTCCTTCTCCATCCTCATCTGCTTCTTAATCGAATCTTGATATTTTTATCATTTCCTATTTCACTATTTCTCTCTTCAATAGCCACATGCCCAAACCCCACAATCTAAATTTGGGAATTTGCTTCTTTGAGGACGCTTCTGCCTGGGTGGGTTCTTTGATGATGAATTGCTTGATGGTTAGCTATTGTTTTATGAGGTTCTTCCCCAATTTCATAAAAGGAAAAAGGGATTTGAATTAATTGATTTATTTCCTCTATTTGGGTTTTGTAGCAGACTGAGAGAGAGAGAGAGAGAGAGAGAGAGAGAGAGAGAGAGAGAGAGAGCAGCTGACATGGATGAGGGTTGGAGGCCATGGCTGTGATGAGGTGTGTGCTTAGGTGGGAGGTGATGGCTGTGACGAGGTGTGTGGTGGGGTGGGAACTGATGGCAAAGACGAAGGCGTGGAGAGGGGAGGAAGTCGCGAGCGATGAGGAGGGGATTATTTGTCCCCCCTTCACAGACGGGTCTCACTAAGCCCAGTTAAGAAGGTGTATTTGGTGGGCCCCAGATTATTAGTCCCATTTAAAACTAGAACCATATGACAACAAACATGGGATAATTTTTTATCCAAGCCAGTCCAAGTTAGGGAGGCAGGTTTTCTAACTCACATTCTCACAACGTAGGCGGTAGCTACCTCAATGGATCAAAACCAGGGTGTAGTTGGAGGTGGTTGGTAGATTAGACATACACAGCAAGACTTAGAGAAGTAGCTGGCTTACTTAAGTACTATCAAACAGTCAATAGCCAACGTTAAATACTGCACCATCATCACCCTCTTCACCAACCCACTTTGCTCGCTGCATTTTTTGTACAAGCTCCACGGTTCGTGTAAGTTCTCATTGCTTCTTTGATCGATTTGCTGTCGAGTCAGCTCAAAAAACTTGAACTGCAATGCTTGTAATTCTATTTTGAAAGATTGGAATGAAATGAGCAAGTATGTTGGCGGTTGGCCCCTAATTCTGGAACTAATTATCTGGGATTAGTTCACTGCTAAAAAAATTCATGTTTTCCTCATTGCCCCTTGTTGTTAATTTGTTTGTGCAGCTTGTTGGCTTCTAATCCACTAGTTAATTGATTATTTAAATGGCACAAGAAGTTGTAAATTCAGATGAGGTAATCTCCTTGTGCATTTATAATTGCACCAACCTTTCTTTTGATGGTTCTATTTTTAGTTTTCTTCTTGCAAATAGTCCATATGGGTGTTTATGTAATCTTTTAGGTTGTTCTTGGAGAAGAAATAGACCATGTGAGGTTGATCACCTTGAACAGGCCTCGTCATTTGAATGTCATCTCATCAAAAGTGGTATGCTCACAAAGTCAACTAGTTTTGTTTAAGTTCTTGGTTTTTTTTTTGGGTTCGTAATTCACTTTTTCTTCACTGCAATCAGGTTTCTTTGCTAGCAGAATACTTGGAAAAGTGGGAAAAAGATGATAAGCTGAGCTTGTAATTATCAAGGTTACTTCCAATTTTTCCTGAAATCTTGAACTAGCATTGGTGGTCGTGGTTTAATAGATCCATGCACAACTTTGATGAAGTTTTCAATTCCATATAGAGCCATTTAGATATTAGCCACTTGATATGCTTTGGTGTTCTTGTATAGGGATCGGGTCGAGCTTTTTCAGCCGGTGGGGACTTGAAGATGTTCTATGATGGCAGGAACTCAAGTAAATGCTTTCTCTTGTGAAAATATTTAGTTCCTAATATATACAGAAAGTGAACTGCTCATGAACCTTCTTTGGCAGAGGATTCCTGCCTTGAAGTGGCTTACAGAATGTATTGGCTTGGCTATCACATTCATACTTATAAGAAAACCCAGGTAATGCTTGAAATAAAGTAATCCTATCACCTGCGTTTCCATTTGAAAATGGGTTCCCTGTAGACTGTATGATTCCAAGTGTATGCCACTATTTAAGGGTATCACTGAATAATTCATGTTATCAATAGGTGGCTCTGGTCCATGGAATTTCAATGGGTGGAGGCGCATCTTTAATGGTCCCAATGAAGTTCTCCGTAGTCACAGAAAAAACTGTGAGTATGAATATGATCCTAGTGAGGTGTTTATAGAAACATGTCTATCTTTAGTGTTTACTGGCTTGATATCTATGTCTACGTAGTGACATCAAAATTTTCTGTGGCATATTTCATGATAGGTATTTGCCACTCCGGAAGCTAGTATTGGCTTTCATACTGATTGTGGTTTCTCATATATACTATCCCATCTTCCTGGGCATCTCGGTAAGCATGCAAATATAGAGGAAAATAGTTTTTCCTGGATTTTACTGAAATTGATTGTTATCGTGTGGGGAGCGCAGGGGAGTTCTTTGCCTTAACAGGAGCAAGACTGAATGGTAAGGAATTGGTTGCAGCTGGATTGGCAACCCATTTTGTCCCTCTTGAGGTGATTTTCTCATTCCTTCACTATAATTTTCTTCCTCTGAAACCAAGTCTTGGAAGTATTACATCACAAGATTTGCCCCTCAAGTGATCTGAAAAGCTAAGAGACTGCATTATACACATCCATCATTATTGGATTCTTTGATATAATTCTTCTTCATGGTTACTCTGTCAAACTAAAATTTGCTATTGAACTGTTTTTGTTCATCAGAAATTATCTGATCTAGAGAAGCGTTTGATAAGCTTAAACTCTGGAGATGAGAATGCAGTCAAAGCTGCGATTGAAGAATTTGCGGTGGAAGTCCAGCCTGATGAAGAAAGTGTTTTAAACAAGTAATAAATCTTAGTTGCTGGTGTTTAATTGTTAATTCCACTTCAATCCTTAACATTAACATGCAAAGCTCCATATCTCGATCTCAATAATCTTTCCTTACCTTTCAGGCAGTCAATAATTGATGAGTGCTTCTCCAAAGATACAGTGGCTGAGATTATAAAATCATTTGTAAGTTACCTTTTGCTCATTTCTGATGTAACAGAACAATGAACAATTTCGTCGTAAAATGGAGATTCAGGTATTTTCTCAGGTGTAAATTCTACAAATGTGTGTTTGATTTTCAGGAAGTAGAGGCAACCAAAGAAGGAAATGGATGGATAAGTCCAGTTCTTAAGGGCTTAAAAAGATCATCCCCTACAGGATTGAGAATAACACTAAGATCGGTATGGTTTCTCGCAGTTTGATCAGTTGCACATTAGGTTTTAAGTCCCACTGAATACCTTTTCAAAAGACAGTAGCCATGGTATTGCTTGTTAGTAAAGATGCCATCATCTGTTTTGGTCTGTGTCTCTCTGATTTGAACATCTATGGAAATGCAACCCGTAGATAATTCCTTCTGCCCTTTTCATGCTTAAGCTGCCTCTGACCTTGTATTCTCCAGATTCGCGAAGGCAGAAAACAAACATTGCCTGAAAGTCTGAAGAAGGAATTTAGACTTACAATCAATATACTAAGAGCCATAATATCTGAGGATGTATATGAGGTAATTGTTGTATACCAATATTACTAACGAGAACATATAAGAATAAACAATCCCATGTTGGAAACTCCCTCTTGCTCCCTGCTTTTGAAGTGTACTAATCTTCTATTTTGATATAAAGGGTATTAGAGCTCTCACTATTGACAAGGATAATGCCCCTAAGGTACTAATCTCTCTTTCTATTTAAATGTTTCCAATTCTACGTCTTACGATTTACGATCAAATTAGTTTCAGTACATATCTCTAAAGATTACAGTCATCTCTAAAGATAAGCAAATCTAAGTAACACCTGTTGTTGATTGTAGTGGAACCCACCATCTCTTGACCATGTGGGTGATGAGAAGATAGACCAAGTGTTTCAGCCGTTTGAAGAAGATTTGGAGCTCCAGATTCCTGAAAAGGAAGAACACAGGTAAGTGTGGCTTCATAATTTATAATCTAGGCAATGTTATGGCTCAGGATAGAATCATGACATGCTTTTTGTTTAATCAAAATTGCAGGTGGGATGGCAAATATGAGAATTCACCTTATGCATCTTTCAAGGTGACTGACTAAACAAGATGCATATCTGGTCAGCTGCGGGCTTGTTCCTTGAAGTAAAGTATTGTTCTCCTATGTTGTATCTCTCCAAGCCGATATTCGTTAGTTATTCGGTTCGATGAATAAGCTTGTAACTTAAATCAGAGTTTCGGTTCTCATTGTATGCAATTATTTGCTAAGTACTGCCTTTTTTTTTTTAAGATCATGTTCATGTGTCAATGTGAAAACATAATGGTGTAATAAACTAGTGGGTTATTGTTTTCTAGTTTTGTACCAAATTTAGCTTAATTGTCCCATCTAAACCCTTTCTTTCACTTTCTTCCATCTAAGTGGAGCCTAAACGTACAAAAGCTTAACTATTTGCTAATTGAAATTACTCACAATGGTTAGCTAACTGGTTGAATTTCATTCAATTTGGTCACAAATTATGTGTGTCCTGAGAGACCAGAAATAGAGGGGGAAATATCAGCAGAAACGACCAAAGGACCCACACGCACACCCCAAAAAAAAAAAAAAAAAAAATTTCAGATGAGCAGTGGCATGGTGCTATTGCCCAAACAAGTACAAAATCACAAGCATTATTCTTATTTTTCAGAATAATCTACGCAGCAACCACCAAGATACCTTCGTTTTGCAGAATGATTTACACAGCAGCAAACTAAACTATGCTCATACATACATGAACTTCAACAATGCTCACAATACATCAAATACGAAAAAGAAAAAAAAACTCATCTGCCTATACATTCATCCTGCCATGTACAATGTAAAGAAAAATGAACACGATACGCACAGTTGAAAAAAAAGATTAAACAAAAAAAGGGATAGGACGGAGGCAGGAAAACTATGAAACGCCTTGAAAAGATAACCGGTCCCTAAGAGTATCAAAAATTGATGAAGCCGCAGCATTTTGTGAAAAAGTCAATTTTAGTCGACCAAGCAATTCACCATCCTTTGCCTGGGAGGCAGCATCAGCAGCTTCCTTGGCCATGCCAATCCGAGCGTAGGACTGTGCAAATATTAAAGATGGACTTAATCAAAGAGATGTAGCACAGTATGAAGATTCGAGCGAATGCTAAATTGCAGGGCTAAGGTTTACATTACCTCTGCTCTTTCTCGAGGATCTGTGAGTTTTGGGATATATTTCAACGCTTCTCCTTTTTCATCTGCTTCGACGCATGCCTCCACAAATGGTCTGTAACCTATCATATGAAAGATAAAAGGGTATCAACTTAGCATGGCTGGCAGCCTTCTATGGAATGTCCCCAAAAAGGGAGGAAAATAAGGCAAAAGTAGATTTCGAATGTTGCTTATTATTCCTCCTCCCTTCTCTAAGCAATAAAAATGTGATTGCTTTAATTAAATGAACGCCTTACCAATTGGTGGTCTCTTTTCTTTTGAGAACTTCTCCAAGGCATCCCAATCTCTGATTGTAGCCAAAGCAAAAACTTTTAGCCAATACCATCTCTTCTCAGAAACCTGAGACGATTTCACAATAAAGCAGTCAAGGTCTATACTGCAGTCAATGTGAAAAAAATAAGAGCTTGTAAACAAACAATCAAAGAACATGCCAACTGTTTTATTTTGCATCAAACGTGAAAATAAACTCAAAGTTTTTACTTCGTTAAAAAACAGAAAAGGAATGAGGGACGAGGAAAAAGACTTGGAAGGCGGCACAAGCTTCAGTCTCACAAACCTTGAATTCTGTTTTCACTTTCATTGCAGCTCGATGATTTCCCAGAACAATACATGTTCGAATTGTATCACTGATACTGGAATCAACAAAAATGGCCTGCTTTGTTGACACTTCTAAGTCATGCTGCATTCTGTAGAGATACAATGTAATCAGAAAAACAGTAGATTTTAAAAAACAAAATAAAACCAAAATCAAGTTACGAGAATTTACATCTTATACACACAAATCAATGACTAAAGAAAAAAGAAAACATCTAGTCTTGCTATACAATAGCGTCAAACACTAATCTACCATTAATAGGTAGTTGTAACTTGGAGTTAATTATTACAATATACTTGTGTAAACTACAATAACATGCTATCCCTTGCAGCCTAGTTAATGCAATGAATGGCATGCACTAGAAATTCAATAGTTCACCCAACTAATGGCGCGGATAAACTCAAATCTAACCTCAACAACTTTGCATGCTCTTCAGCAGCCTTCGCCTCAAAGGTATATTCCTTCGTTTCTAAGAAAAGATTTTGGGCCTTCTCAATTATTTTTATGCGTGGACCATGAAGGGGAGATCCTCTGCTTGCCATTGGATTTTTTCCAAGCTCCCAAGATTCTTTCCACAAAAGGAAAGCCACCTCCTACAAAATACAAATTTTACATTTATAGTGAATGCTCCATATGAGATGTTAATATTCATGAAGTGTTACATCAGACATTGGACAATTGGTTACAACACATTTTGTTCAAAGGGTAGCAACTCGAACATGGGATTACAGCTTGATAGTAAAAGAATTTGAATACCAAATTACTTATCCCTCCAAATTTCTGGAAGATTTAAAAGAACAGGCATTTCCATTAGTTCAACACTAGTGCAAACAAAAGTCATGACAAGAGAGGAAGCACAAGGGAATGGTTGGTCCAAGGACAAAAAGACTTGACTTTACCTTACACTCCTCTCCATACTTTAAAATTTTATCATGGGATGACTGGCACAAATCTGATACTTAAAGCTTTACTTATGAAGACTAAAATTTTCTACGTCTAGATAATGGAACGTATTTGACCAACTTATGGTTTCTTTCTTTATAAAGCACACTATGTAAGTTTCAAAGTAAGTATGTATCTAATGTGCACGATGTATGTCTTTTGTCTTCCTCTAGAAATATGCATGTCTATTGTCTATATCATATGTACACATGTACAACCAAAAGCCAACTGAAACCTACTTGAAGTTGTCCAGTTGATAGGAAAAAGTCCTTCAAGAATTCATGCTTATAGCACCTGAAACAGACACCAAACAGCTTGTTATGCATGCAATATATAGATCACTTTCCTGTGGCTTACTTTCCTCAGGATGCCCACCTCATGAAATGGAAAGATGAAAATATTTCAGACTAGTGTGTCTATGCCTACCGTGCATAAATTATAAACAAATCACGTGCCAGTGCTCTAGCTTGTATCATTCCAAAGAACTCCAATGGTTGTCTCTGCATCAAATGGAGATTTTTGATTGTTAAAGATGAATATTATAGCTATGTGGAAACTTGTAACAGACATACTGGAATACATGTTGAGTTTTCTAGATGTATTACCTTTCGCCAGATATGAAAGAGAACAAGATAAACAAGGTCTGTATCACCACTTTCAATTGCCTTCATTAAAGCTGTATCTTCTTCTCCTATGCTCAACAAGAGAGGAACCTGAAGTAAAAGAGTCAGTATGAAATATAATGGACTTGTTTCGCTTTTTCATAATGTGACGTCTTTTTTTTTTTTTTTGTGTGTGGCTAAAAGATAAGGAAAAAAGCTAATAATATCTTTGTATTCTTCTTTATTTTACAATTTTATAATTTTATAAAAAGAACCTGTTTGGAGGAGCGTGGTTCATGTTCAACAAGCATAGCAGCTAACTTCCGGCGGCCATTCTTATCTGCATGTGCAGCAACTGCTGCATAGGATATTCCTTTGCATAGTTTCAACTGAAAATATATATAAATAAGAAAAATCCTAAAAGATGGGCTGGTTGCACGAAATAGAATGAGAAAGCACAACACAGTAACAAATGAAGATAACCAATCAACCTTATCAAGTAAGATCTCAAGAAGAGTGGCATCAGAAATTGCTAAGGAAGCTGAAATCTTCGAACATGCCCAGTGCATAATCACCATCTCCTACACAAAGCCAATAAGAGAAGAGATAAGTTCAGATATCATATAAGTGGATTAATTCTACATTCAAAATGGAAAGCAGAAACTATATAGATCTTCTTAAGTAAGCTAGCATTTAGTCTAAGAACTAGCATGCATAGTACAAATAGTATCACTTGAAAAAAAAATTCATTTTTCCCGCCTCAGTGGCATCCTCCTATCAAATTCAGTTAAGGTAGTCTGATTTGTGGATCAAAGGCACAGTTGCAAGAACCTAGTAAAAAAGGAGCAAAACAATCACCAATGATGTAAACACTAACAATAAATAGACTTACTTGGTTCATTCCAAGGTACTCTGATACCGTAGTGCAAGAAAGTGCTTGTAGGAATTGATCAAACGACCAATCAGAACAGATGGCGTAAGCAACTGAAAGCAATAACCTTATTCAGTATTATGTAACGAAAATAGTTAGCAAGTTGGAAAATGAGAAAAGTCAGCTTCAAAAACCTTGTATTGTTGAATACTAAGAGGCATTCCAACGTCAGGATGCCGCACAGCATTTAAAACTCGCAAAGTTTTACACATCTCTTGAATATGATCCCGTTGAAAATTGCTGCCAAAGCCAACTGGATATCATTACCGAGACAGAAATCAGAAAGAATGCTCTTTCAAGACCATGGAAACTAAGAACTATGTAGTTAGTATGCACTGAACGAGAATTTGGACAATTAATAGGAATTAAAGATACTGCAACAAAAATATATATCAAAGTCCAGTCAATGAAATGTTCGAAATGGTTAACAACTCTTATCCTTTGGGGACATCAAAGAGATTGAAGTATGGGGAAAAGAAGATTATAGAAATCTTCTTGTGCCAAATGGACTTCATATTTAACAAACACAAACTCAACAAAGCCATAAATCCAAACTACTTGTAATACTCTGGAATACAAAAGGGAAAATGTAGGAATAACTTATATATGTTTCTCCACTCATATTCACATAAAAGTTGGATCACCCAAATTGTGTGCATTTTCGTATGCACCAAGATACAAACGGTAGCAAAAGTCCCTTTCAGTTATTGTAACTAGGTTTCAGGTTTTAATACAACCAGATAACAAGGAAGCACAATATCCACAACAAAGCAATTATCAGCAAGAGCTCAACATTATTCAGGCATGGAATGCTAACTAAAATATCAGCACCGTCGCCTGACTCAAACTTGGAAACCCTACTTTCCCCAAACCACTCATGGCAGGGGCAGATAAAGGAAGGGTAAAGAGGTTAAAGAATTGATAACGAAAAATGCTAACAACTTAACACTGGTGAGTTCAAATTCTACAGCAATATCAAGCCAGACAAACCTGCAAAAGGCTTGGCCATAGCTTGCAGCTCTTAGGAGCGTCCGTTGACGTAGAACATCAAATTCATGGCCAGCAGCATCAATACATGCTTCAACAGCCTCCGGCAAGGATGGGCGTATTAGTCGCAAATTCTCATCTGCCTGGTGAAACATGAAATTAACTTTGTTGTTTAACTCATGAGTTTTGCAGGTTTAAGCTGGGGTGTTTCAATAATTTCTTCTTGACTTTCTTTTGTTATGTTGCAGGGATTACCTACAGATGCCCATAGGTAATTCAAGTTTGCACTTCGTTTCGATAATCTAGTGGAGGTTATCTATTTCTGTTTGATTAAGAAAAAAAAAAGAGTAAGCTACCTTGGCACTTTGTCTGTCAAAATGATCCAAAGCATCATACAACAATGCCGCAGGTGACGTACTTCCAATCTTGAAGATGGATTCAGTGGAATCAGGCACCCGTTGTAGAAACTCCATGCTTGAGTTAGATAATATCCTTACTCCGTCGCACTCAGGAAGAAGAATTATCGGTTCATCATAAAAGTAGCGCACGGGATCTCCTCTAGGACCCATCATCAAAAGAATATCATCCCAATAGAGCAACACTGTGTCCATTCCACACCACGCTAACTGTTCCGGAGGAAGAGCTGACTGTGACACACACAATACAAATATGCACATTACAATATGATGTAGTGCCATAACGGACATAAAAATAAATGAGCAATCTTTATTGAGAAACATACATAAACTATAAGGGTGCTTCAAAATGCGAGTTGTTCATTCTTAATGACACACATCAAATTCATGCCGTGAAATTCAAATAAAATAATAGAAATACAACCAATTAAAATCACACATAGAAGCTAATTGAAAACTGAATAATCTGACCTCACATTCCTGCTCAATTAGGATTTCGTTCAAATTCGAAGTCATGACCAACAATCGACCATCGTGCGTGAACGAAGCAAGCCACTGTCCATCTCTCGAAACCGCCATCTTCTGAATTGGTCCACGCAACACCTCAAGCCCTAGCTGCTGAACGCCATCTTCTTCCACAGCCAAGACGCAAGCGTCTCCAATCCCAAGCAGAACCTCCACATTCCCGGACATCGTGTACTGAGGCTCGATCACCGCCATACAAAGTGGCGGGTCCTCGATCTCCGGGTCGGCCAATTTGACCGGGTTCGGGTTCTTGAAATCGGAAATGCAAAACAGCTGATTCGTTTCGGTGATACAAACGAGGCCGTTTCCCCAGAAGACGCAGTCCACGACGTTTCGCTCGAAGCACTCTTGGCCCATGGAGATGCTCGGCTCGAGGAGCTCGGCGTGGATGGTGTAGCGGAAAACGGTGCCGTCCTGGACAAGGCAGACTAAGGTTTGGTCGTCGGTCCAGGCCATGCCGATTAATCGGCCGCCCGGGTGTTTCCAGATGGTCTCGCCGAGGAGATGGCCCGAGGAACTGAAGATTCGGAGCTTGCGTTGCGCCGATTCGCCGCCGAGTTGGACGATCTTTGAATCGTCTCGGATGACGGCGATGGGGCCGCCGAAGGGAGCGCAGGCGACCTTGTTGCGGTTGAGCTCCACGTGCTTCCAGCTCATTCGGTAGATTTCGGGCTTCCGGTAGTACCGGTTGAAGAGGAGCTGCCACTCCGCGGCAACCGAGACGTTGGCCATTTCTGATTAATCAAAAGTTACAATCTTTGCTAACTTATGAGCATATAATTTCTAGATTCTCGTCTGAGATGAGTTTCCGAGCTCAATCTGTGAAATTGACAAGAGGGACTGGAAATTGAGCGAAATATGATAAATTAAAAAAATTCGACCAAAAAAAACACTAAAAAAGCCCAATGAATTTTGGAGGGAACAAGTTAGTTACTCTAATGGGCCGTATCTCTACAGCCCAAAAAACACTATAGATGAACTCATGATTCAAAAACCGAAAATTGGTGATAACAATGGTTGGTTCAGTTGGTAAGGTCTTGCATTGAGTGGCTCGAGGTTGTGAGTTTGCCCTGGTGACAGTAGCCAATCTCCCCTTAAACTTTTATTCACCCAAAAAATAAAAATAAAAACTAAAAATTGGTGGTATTTCAATATGATCATAACACTATCACGTGATGTTAGAAATCTACTTGTATTATAACATATCTTTTTATCAATTTAATATTAAAATAATATGTCATCGGTCCATATTATATCATATAAATTTATATGCTACGATCACGTTCAAAATTTACTAAAAGTTGGAGGTTGTTAAGAGCTCCAATCAAGGAATCTTCCTAAGCGACTACTTTATTATTATTATTATTTTTTGGGTAGCTTCTTAAGAGACTACTCGATTATGCTTCAAACACAATGCTTCGCTGAGAATGGACTGGTTTATCTATTTCATTAATGATCTTTGGCACATTCCTCATATAGATTCTAAGGAGGTCTCATCTTTGATGCTACTTTTTAACTAAATAAGCTATTAATTATTGCTTAAAACATTAATTAGCATTCTCTCTTTCAAGGTCATGACATGATTGTAAGATGACAAGGCTGTTAAAATCAAATGTGACATGTCAACAACATAAGGAACTTTTATGAGTGGTTCATGTGATATTGTGATGAATCCAGAAGACATAAGACTTCTTTCAGTATGTGGGTAATAATAGAACAGCATATTTCTCATCATGGTGCTTCTTACCGATAGCCTGTCTAAGGATTTTGACATCCTAGCAATAAAAGATCCGGTTATGCAATAAATTCTAGAGTGTGACGTGTAAACTGAATCGTGAAGAAACATACACATTTTTAAGATGCTATACATATGTAAACAAAATAACTAACCGGAAAAGTCACGAGATTAGATGTTCTACTCTGAAAGGTCTTTCAATGGGGCCTGTCATTTATATATGGTAATCTGACAGATTTCAACTCATTAAGAAGTCTATTGCATAACAACCTTAATCCAGAGCCTATGAATTGTAGTTGGTGCCTGTAGCGCTATTGTTAACTTTATTATCACACTAAATTCGACAACGGGTAATATCATATTTAGTCTCAATATCTTAAATCCACAAATTTCTTAAAGGACGGTCGCTACTTCACTTCTAACAACTAACCATCGCATGAGCTAATTTTATAATATAGAACTTAACCTCTTCTAGTCTCTTCATTGATTTACTCATTGGGGGTGTACATAATAATCATATGATGAATCATCCAACCAGAAATTCTTTTATCAAAAAGTCATTCATAAACAAAGCTCTTGGCTTGATAAAGCCCAAAGTTTCTTATAATTACAGCTAGTTTTATTTGCTATTACTAGCATGTTTGACCACTAGGAGAGCCTAATATCATAAGACAAGTTTCTACTGTTGTCATGCTATCATCAGCTTCATCCAGAACTGTATAGGAGTTCTAAAAAGATAAATAATAATATAATTTATATTATACTGTAGTTTTCAGCCCACGGAAACATAAAGCAGAAACTCTTTTCTGGTTTAGATTGATTCTAATTAGGTGTGTGGATCACAAGCAGAACAGATTAAGGTTCTTTCTCTTTTTGCACCGAAAATTAATGGTTTAAAAAAAAAAAAAAAAGAAGAAAAGATAAGCTCTCTTTGTCAAACATGTAACAACAAGTATAAGTTACAAATGTTAATGATGAAATTCAAAGGAATCAATCAAGTGCAGTATTTGAAAAGGAGAGGACCACATTTAGCTTTTTTTATGCAATCAGGATTAGATTTCCCACAACAACAAAAAGGTTGCATGAGCTACTCTGTCTTTGGTCCACCAGCTATACTGAGATGAGATATGACTCATTGTGCCATGTATAATTTTAACAGCTTGGATTGGTCTGCAGTGGTGATATTATAGGAAAAAAAACCCCACAAAGAAGATGGTCAAAATAAAATTCTCTCTTGTTCCAAGACTCTCTCTCTTCCTTGAGATTTCTATTGTAAATCAAGGTTATATTAATCCTAAACCAACAGAAATTCAAACTTTTTAATGTTTTATTTGTAAGATTGTGGGTTTTTCTACAATGGGTTGGTGCAATATTTTCTGTTCAAGCATACAATACTGCACAATGGTTAGTGGGAAGCAGAAGATAATGTTTAAGTAGTAAACCCACAATGCAATTTTCTTTGAACATTGAAAACCTGACATTCTTTTTGCTCTGAAATTCCACATTCTTCTTTTCCATCAACCAAAAAGCTTGTCAAAGTGAACCCCACAAGGTTGAAATATCACTTCATGCCAATTATCCTCCACTTTCTTTTCTTACTCATGTTATCTCACTGAGACCATCAACATCCATGCAATTCCCATCCTTAATACATTAAAGAATCCCACTTTGCCTTCTTTAAAACGAAAGAAACAGAAGGGAGGAATTTATCTTACAGCTTTTAAGCTTCTTTCTTCAACTTGCTCACTTCCATTTTGACATATCAGTGTTTTTTTTTTTTAAGTGGGGTAATCTGTCTGTGGGAGAGAGAGAGAGAGAGAGAGAGCATAAGCTGCCAATTCTGTAGTGTGTGTAGGGTGGAGAGACTGGCAAGGCAATCAAGTGCTGTGATGCACTAAACCTTATTGTATGCAACTGAGGCTTCACCAGCATACAAAGCTTTTCAACATCTCATTAAGTTGGTTTGTGCTTCATTTTCATAAAGAAAGCAAGATGCAGTTTCTTCAGAAATTGGGTTTCTTCTGCATTCATGGAAGTGTTCTTCTTCTTCTTGTTTCACCACTCGTCAGCTCATCTCAAGAACACACAAAAGGTGCAAGCAGTCACAAGGACAACAATATTCATGAGGTATTTCGTTCAAAACTTTCTGTATTATATTGATGATGCTAAGTGCTAACTAGATTTTGGTGCATGATTTTACAGCAGATGAGCCATAAACTATTGTTTGAAATCACACTCCATGGGTTTCTTCTTTGGGCTTCAATGGGGTTCTTGATGCCTCTAGGAATACTTGCCATTAGAATGTCACACAGAGTGGAATGTGGAAGAAGGCTCAGAATTCTCTTCTATGTTCATGGCTTATCAGAGGCAAGTTCTTCTATGTTCTGTTATATTATCATGGTCTTCCATAATCTAGATTAACAAAGAGAGACGTATTTTTTTTCTTCATGGTTTTGAATTTCCATCACTTGAAAAAAGACTAACTACAGTGTTTATTAAAAAAAAAAACATTGTTTATGCTATAAAGTTTGTTTATAAGGATCAGATGCCCCACTCTTACTTCCAAAGATGGTGAAGGGAAATTAAAGCAAAATGATTTCTGATTGGCAAATTGTTTAAGTAGCACAACCAATCAAAATTTTCTTTTTCTTTTAAAGAAGATTATCATGAATGCTTAGAGGGCAAGAGAAGAGTATGATCATAGATTTCTGGTCCATGGAGATTCATATCTTTCTGATTATTTTATTTGAGACTTGGCACATGTGTGTGTGTGTGTGGAACATAATTATAGTGTTAGGTGCTGCATTTACCTAATCTCAAATCACATCATACACACAACACAACTAAATATATGTACTGGATTTTGATTCAATTAATTACCACATGAGTTTCATGTCTGATTAGTTTATTATGTTCAACAGCTGCTCTCTGTACTTCTTGCAACAGCAGGAGCAGTAATGTCCTTCAGAAACTTCAACAACTCCTTCAACAATAAACACCAAAGGGTTGGGGTAGGCCTGTATGGTCTAATATGGTTGCAAGCCCTGATTGGGTTTGTGAGGCCACAGAGGTAAACTACCAAAAGTCTTCACCAAATCTTTTTTTTTTTGTTTTTTTTTTTTTCAGTATGAACTTGTGGTTGTTTACAAGAGCAAAAGTACAGAATATTTTACTGTAAATGAAGCCTAAGTTAAGATATTATATAGAATGGTTCAATACTTGTATTGTTTTCTCTTTCAATATGTTTCTTTTTATTGAACTTTTGTGGGGTAAAGGGTTTAGGGGGGAGAAGAAAAGGTGAAAATGATTTCAATTATGAGTAGACTACATCTTTTTTTAATGCTCTGCAGGGGATCCAAGGGAAGAAGCATATGGTTTTCTGTGCATTGGATACTTGGAACTGCAGTTTCCCTGCTTGGGATCCTCAACGTATATACAGGTTTACAAGCCTACCATGAGAAGACGTCAAAAGGCATAAGGCTTTGGACCATAATTTTCACTGCTGAGTTCTGTTTCATTGCCTTCTTCTATCTGTTCCAAGACAAATGGGTGTATATACGAAAGCAAGGAGTGATTTTGGGTAGTGAGCCAGTAAGGCCCACAATAGATCAAGTGGTTTTGCCACCAGAAAAGCAAAAGGAATTAGTGACAGAGTCTTGTTAAGAAGGCAAATCACCAAATGGCTGGTTTTAAGTTTTAACTAACATGGAATTCCTCTTTTCTTTTTCTTTTTCCTTTACTATATGGCAAATCACCAAAAGCTTTGGTTTTAAGCTTTTTCTTCTTAAACTTTTTCACTAGGAACAGTTGGTGTTTATAGCTGGTGAAGCATTGGATGTTGGGATGTGGATTTCTTCTAATAATAGTGACGGTTTTTGCTAATATATTTCTAAGTTATTTTGAAACACAAATTGTCATTTGAAGTTTGTAAGTTGGACTCTGAGATTTTGAGGCTTCTATGAGTAACAATTAAGCAGATTGTAAATGTTTACAAAGTGAGTGAAGAATGCAATTTCAAGTAGTTGGTGTCATTTCTTAAACTGCAGGACAATTTTTTACCTATTCATTAAGAAACTTAAGCCTTAATTAAGAAATCTCTAAATAGCTTTCACACCCAACCCAAGTATAAAGTCTGCCTCAAGCCTGTTTGAATGTCAAAATGGGTTTCGTTTTCATGGACAGTTGCTGAAGTACAATTTGTAGATGCAATGACTATAGCAGATGTCATTCTGAGCTCTTAAGAAGGATGCATTACTACAAGGGGCTTGTAGCTCAAGTGGTTAAGAATATTTACCCCTGCACTCGAGATCCCAGGTTCGATTTCCCCTCCCCCAATATAGCTTGTATAAAAAAAAAGGATGCATTACGGATATTTCCAATTATATCAAGGGGTCAAGACACCTTAACATCAAGTAAAAAGCATGCAATTGGCAGACTGATGCAGAAAATACTTGATCTTCACAAAATTTATGAAAATTAAACAAAAAGAAAAAATGAAGTATTTGAAGCACTGCATCTCCAAATTCATATAACTTAATTTCTGTATTCTATTTTAGTAGTATAAATGTCAAGGGAAAAGCTGTACATAACCTGTTAAGATAGCAATTCCTAATATTACAAGAGGTGGAACAAGTACAAATGCTCCAATGGTGGCAAAGAAAACTGAATCATTCCTCTTAGATACTTCATTTAAGTAAGCCTGTCTTTTGATGTTTCTCTTCTGCGAGATGGTTAATTCTTTGGCAAACACCTTTTTAAATTTTTTGCCAAGTGGAATGCTGAAATCACCGTCTCTGTCCCCAACCAACTGCGCTAGCTGGTCACGAATTGTAAGTTTCCGGGAGCTACCATCACTCTCATAACCTAGCAATCAAACATGTAATTCTTAGCATTCTCTTTCTTCATTTTCTGTGAGCAACATACGATATGTCTGTTTCAAAATGTGGACAGAAATCACATACCACCATCAACTGATGAGCTTGTAGAGGTAAGTTGCTCCAGAAGATTCAGCTGTGTGCGAGCAGATGACGAAGATCCTGTAAAGAATAATGCATATGAGAAGTGTTTAAAGTGAAACCAATATACTCTTATATTTAAGCTGAGCTTCTTGCATCAAACCAAATCCAAAATAAAATCTACTGCTTTTCAAAAGGGAACAGAACAAAAGGTCATGGAAACCAGAACTATGAAAGATGGTTAAGACTGTGACATAAGAAGCACTGCAAAGAGTCTTAGTGTCACTCTAAAGTCCTTGCTTTTCCTCTAATTGCTTGCTAATGTCGAATCGCATCGTTATATAGCAGGCAGTTAAAAAGCTTAGATTAGATTGTTTAGAAGGGCCTCAGAGGTAGTTAATCTTATCCCTTTAAGCAAACTAAACTGATTAAATTGGACACTCAATCAGGTCTACTGATTATAACAAAAGGGTAAAAGAACTTTCATAGTATACTGACCGGAGAGAGAAGCAGGAGGGTCTTCGTCTTTAACCCAACTCTCAATTCTGTCTGACTGAGCAGAAGTTCTAAAAGTAGTTTTGGACCTGATGTGGGGTTTGCGTTTTGGGTTTAGAAATGGAGGAGGAGGAGGAATTGAAGAAGAAGAAGAAGAAGGAAATGGAGAAGGGTTTGGGTAGAGAGAAGCAGCAGTTACATTCAGGGCCATATTTTTATGAAATTTGTGAGTTTAGAAGGTTCCTTTTCCATGGCCCTTCTTTGAGGCTATTATTCAGTTGGCCTTCGAATTTCTGTTGCATTACGCCGACCTCAACTTATGTGGGCTAAAAGAAATGCGGGAAAAAGCTCCTCCACATATATTGCACTTAAACATGCCTCTGTTTTTTGCTTTTTCTTTTTCTCCTGAGGGGAAAAAAACATGCTTTTGCATATTGAAAAATAAAATGGCTACCAAAGGGATTTATATGATGCAAATCACAAAATAGTTTGGGGAACTTAATGCTAGAAAAGAAGGAGACAAGTAAAGAAAGACTGCATCCTTGAATTAGAGTGAGTAATGAATTTTAGTTTGTTGTATTAAAGGGATGTTATGTTGGCGTGAGTCAACGTTCCTATTAGGAATAGAATTTGTTCATATCAGGAATAGAATTTCTATTTTATTGTAATTATCTAATTTGAGTAGAATTAGGAGATTTTGTACATATTTCCTATTTGTAACCACTCTGTATGTAGTATATATATTTCCTCCTTGAGAGAAGAATAAATATATCAGTGTTAAACCCTAATTATTTTGAGTTGGTATCAGAGCGGGTTCCGATCCGTCTCTACAACGTCAAAACCCTAATCCTAAAAATACCTATTTCCGCTGCACCTAGCCTATACACCTAAGCCTGTGCTGTCATATATCTCTTACTGTCGTCGTCGTCACCTAATCTTTTGCTGTTGCCGCTATCTATCACCATGTCAGATGTCATTGACTCTTCTTCTTCTACTCCTCTTGTGACGGTTCATACCGAATCGTCCACTAACCTACCTATGGGATTCAAATTGAATGGATCCAACTATGAGATATGGGCTTCGATGATCGAACTCCATGCTACTACACAAGGCAAATTGGGTTACTTGACTGGCGACACTGATGCCCCTGATTCCAAAGACCCGAAATTTAGGAAGTGGAAAATTGCTAATGCTGTTGTGAAAAGTTGGATGTTGCGAACTATGGAACCTAGTTTGTTGAATATGTTTCATACTCTACCTACTGCTAAGGAAATTTGGGATGCTGTTAATCAGATGTTTTATGATGGCTCTGACATATCCCAGCTCTATGAACTGCGGTGCCAGGTTACCCGTCTCAAGCAAGAGGGTCGTCCTGTCTCTACCTATTTTGCCGAACTTAAGGCAATCTGGCTTGAATTGGACAAGAGATGTCCTTTTCAGATGAAGTGTGCTGATGATATGAAGACTTTTCAAGCTGCTGTTATGGCAGATCGTGTGTATGATTTTTTGGCTGGCCTTGACGATACCTATGACAAGGTCCGCAGTGGTATTCTACAAAGTGATAAAGTTCCAAGTATTGAAAATGTATTTTTTATGGTTCGTCGAGAGGCTTAACGCCAGATTACTATGCTTGGATCCGGCACCAAGATTGGGGAACCTGCTGTTGTGTTTGCTTCCAAAAACCCTGCTTTGGTTTCTCAGCGTACAAGGTCTGGCTCTTCTGCTGTTCCGCCTCGTCGCCTGACTTCTGCAGAAAAAGACAAACTGAAGTGTGATCACTGTGGTGAAAAGAGACATACTATCGACACCTGTTGGACATTGCATGGGGTACCAGATTGGGAGAAGGAGCGGAGGCGTTTAAAAAAGGAACAACTGGACAGCAAAGCTCATGTGGCTGTTGCCCCCACTTCTATGGCTGACATCACCATTGGACACGATCACCTTACTACTACTCCTCCGACTTTGACCGCCGTCTCAGGCACTCCAACACCTCCTCCTCCATGTAACTTTGGCAAGGCTTTCCATGCCCATGATACCCGAGATAATGGTTGGATTATTGATTCAGGAGCTACTGACCATATGACGTATAATTCTGCTTTATTCTCTACTACTCTTCCGCCTCATCGTGATCATGTTCTGACTGCTAATAATGCTGCTGCTCCTGTCACGGGGGCTGGTTCTATACTTTTGACACCTGCTCTACCATTGGACAAAGTGTTACTGGTTCCATCTTTGTCTAGTAATTTATTATCTGTACCACAAGTTACTGAGCAGTTAAACTGTGTTGTACTGATGTATCCGTCTTTTGTCTTACTACAGGATATCCAGACTCGGGAGATCTTTGGTCGTGGTACTAAAAAGAGGGGGCTTTATTATGTGGATGATGTGACAACTAGTCGGGTTCTTCGTGCTGGTAGCGCTAACACTTCTCTGCATCGCCGGATTTGGTTGCTACATTACCGATTTGGTCATGCCTCATTTGGATATTTACGGCATTTGTTTCCTGCATTATTTAGTGGTGTCAACGAGTCTGATTTCCAATGTCAGACTTGTATTTTAGCTAAGAGTCATCGGGTATCCTATCCTCCAAGTTGTAATAAACGGCTTATGTCATTTTATTTAGTTCATTCTGATGTTTGGGGACCTTCCCCGGTTTCTACAGCCTTGGGAGTTCGTTGGTTTGTGTTATTTGTGGATGATTGCACTCGTATAATGTGGTTATATGGGATGAAAAATAAAAGTGATGTGGTCGAAATTTTTCAGCGTTTCTATCAGATGATTCAGACTCAATTTATGCTCCCTATCAAGGTTTTTCGATATGATAATGGTGGAGAATTTGTTAATTCAGCGTTATCCCATTTTTTTCACACTACGGGTGTCCTCCATGAGACTACTTGCCCTCAAACACCACAACAGAATGGGGTTGCTGAACGTAAAAATGGGCAGATCCTTGCTGCTGCCCGTGCTCTGCTGCTTGGTGCGTCAATTCCAAAGCGGTTCTGGATGGATGCTGTTACCTATGCAGTTTATCTCTTGAATCGTCCACCTTCACGAGTTTTGGATTTCCAAACTCCTATGCAGGTACTGACCCATCATGTCTCTGCCTCTTCTGTGTTGACTCTGTCTCCAAAGGTGTTTGGTTGTGTCGTCTATGTTCACCTCCATCAGAATCAGAGGAGTAAGCTGGACCCATGTGCTCTCCGTTGTGTCTTTCTGGGTTTCTCTCCTCATCAGAAAGGTTATCGATGCTATCATCCTGCAACCCAACGTCTATATGTCTCTATGGATGTTACCTTTGTTGAGGATGAAATGTTCTTCTCTGATACACCCGAGCATGTCCTTCAGGGGGAGACTAGTAGTGAAAGACATAGCTGGCTAAATTTACAAGGGGGAGTAGTATTGGATAGTTTGATACAAAGAGAAGAACCAACCGAACCTGCTGAACCTGCTACATCGGCAGAACCTGCTACACTGGATGAACCTGCTATTTTAACTGATGTTACTACTGTCACTGAATCGATTGCCCCCCATGAAGCTTCTCTAATAGTACCCGATCAAGCTCCCCTGGATATTCCTGAGGTAAGTGCTTCTATTCATACTTCTGATAATTCTTATGTTTTACCGCCTAGACGGAACCGTGGGGTTCCTCCTGATCGTTACTCACCAAAAGGCAAAGCGAGATATGCTATTGCCCATTATGTGTCTGATCACAGGTTATCTCCTGAGTGCAAAGCGTTTGTGACCAGAATGGACAATATTAAAATTCCAACCCGTGTTGAGGAGGCATTTAATGATCCAAAGTGGGCTGAAGCCATGAATATTGAAATGGAGGCGTTGCAAAAAAATAATACATGGGACATTGTTGATCTACCAAAGGGAACGAAGCATGTAGGATGCAGATGGGTGTTTACAGTTAAATATAATGCAGATGGTACTGTGGAGAGGTACAAGGCAAGATTAGTAGCTAAAGGGTTCACTCAGACATATGGAGTTGATTATCATGATACTTTTGCACCTGTGGCTAAGATGAATACTGTCAGAGTTTTGTTGTCCTTAGCAGTAAACTTGGATTGGACCCTGAGGCAATTTGACGTAAAAAATGCATTCTTACATGGTGAACTAGAATAAGAAGTGTACATGAGTCTTCCACCAGGGTATAGGGTTACCGGTGAAACTGGGAACGTGTGCAAATTGAAAAAGGCGTTGTACGGGTTAAAGCAGTCTCCTCGGGCATGGTTTGGCAGATTTACCACAGCTATGAAGAAGTTTGGTTACCGATGTTGAGGCCCAAAAAAAATCCATGGTTGGGCCCGAATAAATTTCTAGCCCAAGACGATATATTATTGGAAAAAGATCCGATTTGGAGATCATGAAAATATGACATGCACGAGTCATACTCCGCACGCCATGCTAAATAAAAATCCGTCAAGCTAGGAATTGAGATTAAAATTATAAAATGCATTATCTTTGCAAATCCATGCTAATTATCCCGTCAAGCATAATAATTAAAAGCATGCCAAGCGATATGCCATGCCAAGCGACATGCCATGCCAAGCACGAAATCGTTATTTCGCACCCAACCACGCTACAAGCCTAAGTGGGCCCAAGCCACTCAAATGCCCGGGGCTTGCTTGAGTGGGTTGTGGTATGGATGGTAATAAATCAACATGAGGCCCATTGATGGGCCGAAAAATGGAAAGTCTCGGGTTGCTTGGGAGCCTCGAGACTCAAGCCCATTTCTTAGGCTCAAACATATGGGTAAGCACAAGAGAGGAAAAATAGCCCAATACCCAAGCAAAATAACCCAACCAAAATAAAGCCCAAACTAAGAGGCCCAATGTTTAATAAAAGTCCCTTTGCTTAGAAAACCACCTTGACCCATGTAAAATGGCCCATAAAAACCTCAGCCCTTCTGAAAACAATAGGAGCCACGTGAGGAAGGTTGGCAGCTTCAACAAGCAAAGCTGCTGGGAGGTTCCATCAGCCGCTGGAAACAAGTCCCAAGCCGGAGACGCTCAAAGAACCAAGGAATATTAACCTGCGAGCTGCCAAAAGCACCCTTTGGACCAACATACATCTTCACTCCCATTCCTTCATTAGATTTGGCTAAAGAAGGGTGAAGGAAAGAAGAAAAAGCAGTAACCAACAATGGAAATCCCAACTGGACAGCTGCAGAAAAGGGAGGTATTGAGCCCCAAAATCTCCTGAATTCATGCAAATAGACAGAGGCAGTTTTTGCCAAGATAGGGAAGTCACAGAAAGGAGGAGAAAGGAGGAAAAAGCTTAGCCAAAATGGGTAGAAGCCATTAGGGTTTCTTGAAAAATAAGGGTTTCCAGCGGCTATAAATTGAGGCCTCTCCAACCTAACAACACACAACCTTCAGGGAGCAAGCTTCCTCTCTAATCTGCAAAAACCCAACTCGTGCACTGTTCATCTTCTTCTCCAATTCGTTTTTCTAGCAGCTGCCAGAAGAACCCAGCTTTTCTTATCTTCTTTCCCTAGCCAAAATCATCACACCTAATTCCTTACCTTAACACTTTCTTTTCTCATAAACCCAGCCTAACCTCTCTCTTAGTGCTAAACTTATGTTGATTTTGCTCCCATGCCACATGCCATTCATGCCAAGCCCAAAAGACCATCTGTAAACATGCCAAAATTATCTGAAAGCCACATTACTTTGGTTGGTGAAGATAGCCAAAATATCTTCTAAGGCCTTGCTGCCCTTTCGAGGTATTTTGGGGCTTAATTTTTGAATCTAAACAAAGGGGACTCTCTCCTCAGTTTGTCTTTTGTAGCAGCCCAGCCCATTTCAGCCGCAGGAAGAAAAAAGTCCCCTACAACCGACAGGCCAATACTGATCATACTCTATTCATTAAACATAGGGCTGGTAAGGTGACTTTGTTGATTATTTATGTTGATGATATGATTGTGACTGGTGATGATACTGTAGAAATCGAGGAACTGCAGAAACGTTTAGCATCTGAATTTGAGATGAAAGATTTGGGCAGTCTGAAATATTTTCTAGGAGTGGAAGTCACTCGATCTAAACATGGCTTATTTCTTTCACAAAGGAAGTATGTCATGGACCTGCTAGCAGATACTGGAATGCTTGACTGTAAACCAGCTGATACACCTATTGTTGAGAATCATAAACTTGGTGTTTATGTGGATCAGGTCCCAACTAATAGAGAAAGATATCAAAGGTTAGTTGGGAGATTGATTTATTTATCATTGACACGCCCTGATATTGCCTATGCTGTAAGCGTTGCTAGACAATTTATGCATTCACCTAGTGAGGATCATATGGCTGCTGTGATGCGTATTCTGAGTTATTTAAAGTCTGCTCCTGGGAGAGGTTTATTATTTAAGAAAAATGGTCACTTGGATCTAGAAGGTTACACTGACGCAGATTATGCCGGGAATATTACAGATAGACGTTCTACATCAGGTTACTTCACCTTTGTTGGTGGTAACCTAGTTACGTGCGTAGCAAGAAGCAAAACGTTGTGTCTCGGTCCTCCGCAGAGTCTGAGTATAGAGGGATTGCCCAAGGGGTTTGTGAAATACTGTGGTTGAGGTGGTTACTTGCTGAAATTGGGTTTAGACCGAATGTTGCTACAAAACTCCATTGTGATAATTAGTCTGCATTTGAAATTGCTAACAATCCAGTGCAACATGATCGAACTAAGCATGTAGAAGTTGATCGGCATTTCATTAAGGAGAAGCTGGAGCATAAATTAATTTCTATACCTTTTGTGCCTTCTTCAGAGCAGCTTGCAGATATGTTGACCCATGCTGTGTCAAAGCGCCGATTTGAAGACTCACTTGACAAGTTGGGCATTACCGATATCTATGCACCAACTTGAGGGGGAGTGTTGGCGTGAGTCAACGTTCCTATTAGGAATAGAATTTGTTCCTATTAGGAATAGAATTTCTATTTTATTGTAATTATCTAATTCGAGTAGAATTAGGAGATTTTGTACATATTTCCTATTTGTAACCACTATGTATGTAGTATATATATTTCCTCATTGAGAGAAGAATAAATATATCAGTGTTAAACCCTAATTATTTTGAGTTGTTATAGGTGTGGGATTATATATAATAACAAACAGTGACTACCTTTGATAAAAAAAACAAAAACAAAAACAAACTTGAGAGTATTTCCAAGAGAGTCTCTAAAATTTAGCCAAATTTGAGCTAAAATAGCAAAAAAGCTATTACATCAAACTACTTAAAAATTGTTCCTCTTACAATGTTCTCTATTTCCTAAAAGTGTGTTTTTCCAACGGAGAGCCAATTAGCACAGTTACTGGAGTTGCAGTTTTCCCTTCTTTTCGCCAAAATGGGTAAGGAGTTGGGTATAGCAACAGGTTAGATGCTCTTAGTTTATGCAAAGAGACTAAACCAATTAGCGGAGGCTGGACTGTAAATTGCAATTTCGTTAGTTCGGTATAAGATTATACCTTTTTTAGTGTAAAAAAAACCCAACTAATTTTAATCGTTAATTGTGAGTACCGAATTTGAATCGCTTTTTCAATTTTTTTTCCCTCCCCTAACTTATTGAAAAGGAGATTAAATTAAATCAATTCCTATAAATTTAATTGAATCAAATAAATTTGGATTCTACTAATTATTTGAATTTCCAATTAAACCAAACTCAGGTCTATGTTTGTTGTTACATCCTGAATATTTGAAGTTTGAACTTCCAGATTAAGCAAACCACTAATATCTCCGTGGCCCCCACAAACAGTGCATGGGCCCCATAATCTAACCAAAGGATCACCGTTAAGGGAGGATCGTAAGGATATCCTACTGTATAACCTCTGACTTTCGTTAATCCCACGGTCCCCACCAACATAACATAATCCAACTTGCAATCTGATGCTAAATCTCACTAAATTACCAAAATAACCTCACGATTCATTGCCCTCTAAGAAATGCTTTTTTAGATTCACGCCAATAATTAATTTTGTGTTCTACTTATATATAAACTATATAAAGTTTTTAAAATTAAAATAATGGCCATGATGTATGTTTGTTTTGTTCTCCATTTGAGAAATGTCATCATCAGCAATAGTTTGAACAAAAACAAATGTTAGCAAAAAAATAATTGGAGCAGGGGTGTTATGGTCATTTCAGACTGAGCCCGTCGACATGGCCAGTAATATGACCGTTGGAGCCTTACAAAAAACCAGGCGTTTCGAAGCATTAAATTAAATTAAATTAAAAGGGGAAGGAGAGATATCTCAACGACTTCACAGGTTGAAAACCCAAAACCTTTCCTTTTCCATAACCCCACTCAACCCTCTCTCTCTCTCTCTCTCTCTCTCTCTCTCTCTCTCATGGAAAGAAACCCAAAACAAAGGGAGGAAGAAACTGAAGAAAGAGGCGGTTGCGGTGCTGGTGGTGACGGTGCATTATTAATGGCCGAAGGCAGTGCAGAGGAGATAGCCAAGGAGATTGTGGCAGCAGAGGAGGCTCCTCATCCGTACGCTTTTCATGTATCCGGACCTCGAAATTTGACTGCTCCGAATTGGAGGGACCTTATAAACTCTAGTTGGTCAGTACCCATTTCATTTCTTTTATGATTTTTGTAAGGTTTCATTGTCTTCGTTCTTGGATTACAGTGAATGGCCAATATGTTACGAAGCTCTGCTCTTTAGAGAGTTTCACATTTTTGCAGGGCCTGGTGGCAGAGGAGGTTTCTCTGTTTTTAAGAAATTCTGTGAAATGTGTTGAATTGTTGCTTAAAAAACATTATCACAAAGGGTTTCATTACAAATTTGAAAATTTGGAAACCCAAGCTTGGATTTTTTTTTTTTGGATATAAAGGATTATTTTGAGTTTTATTGGTTGGTTGGTGTAGAATATAGAAGTAAACTACCTTTGAAACAGAGAAGATAGCAGAGTTTTTGTCACTCTTATGTTTTGTGCTTTTATTAAAGAGTTAATAAATTAGGGAAATGCATCTTGGATCTCAGATCATTTCAATCAGGATCAGCCGAGAAACTTGTAACAAATTTTGCTGCATTTTGGTGGGACTTTCCTTAAATTATGGGCTCCTAGATTTAGGAATTTTGATATGGAAGGTTATTATTCTATGATGATATGGATTACTTATGTAAAGTTGGTTCCATTTTAGTCAGCTCAAATTCCAATTATAGTTAAGTCTCTAATTTGTACCTTATTGGTTGGAGGCTTCATTTTGATTGTTTTTTTCCCTCCTCTCATTTTGATTGTGTTTGCTTGGTTGTTTTGGCATACCATGCTATCTGGAATTAATTGAGCATAAATTACAGACACAAATGTACAAAGAATGCTGTTGACATTGTTAATTTAGTGTTCTGGATTTAGAATCATTGAATCAAATGCTAGCTTTGTTTCAAATTAGGCAGAATTGGTTCTGGGGTATACTTATGCTTGTCTCCCTCAAATGACATGGCACAACTCTCATGTAGTATAGGGGATGAAAAACCCTATGCCACTAATTTTGGTAAATGACTAGCTTTTCTTTTCATACAGGAAGGACGGGAATTATAAACGAACTGTAATCGCATGCTTCATACAAGCAATATATTTGCTTGAACTCGACAGACAAGAGAATAGAGATGAAGCAAATGCTCTAGCTCCTAAGTGGTGGATACCCTTTAAGTATAAACTATCCCAAACCTTAATCGATGAAAGAGATGGATCCATATTTGGGGCAATTTTGGAATGGGATCGATGTGCAGCACTTGCTGACTTTGTACTCATCAGACCAAGCGGTGCACCAAAGGCGGTTCTAGCACTTAGAGGAACATTGCTCAAAGGCCCAACTATGCGAAGGGATATTGAAGACGACCTTCGTTTTCTTGCTTGGGAGAGCTTGAAGGGCTCTGTTAGGTTTAAAGCAGCTATGGAGGCTTTGAAATCAGTTGCTGAAAGGTATGGAAGTAGTAATGTTTGTATTGCGGGACACTCATTGGGGGCTGGATTTGCTCTCCAAGTGGGAAAAGCATTAGCCAAAGAAGGGATGTATGTGGAAACTCATTTGTTCAATCCGCCTTCTGTTTCGCTAGCAATGAGTTTCAGAAATATCGGAGAGAAAGCAGGATTCGCTTGGAAAAGATTTAAGTCAATGCTCCCTTTGAGAAGTGGAGCTCAGGTCAGCAGTGAAGAAGGGGATAGGACTTCTGGTTTTGGATTGAAGAACTGGATGCCAAATTTTTCGGGTTTGAAGAATCCTGGTATGGGTTTGGGAAAATGGGTTCCTCATTTGTATGTAAATAACAGTGACTACATCTGCTGTTCTTATACTGAGCATGATGGAGCAGAAGTAAACAATGCTAACAAGGAGAATGTGCGTCCAACAAATGGTCAAGTAGCAGCAAAGCTGTTTGTGATGTCAAAGGGAAACCAGAAGTTTTCGGAGGCTCACGGTTTAGAGCAATGGTGGTCTGATGATTTGGAACTTCAACTGGCTATGCATAACAGTAAGCTCATTAGCAGGCAGCTGAAATCCTTGTACAGCCTTCCAGCTCCACAACAAACACTTGCTAGATAACAAAGGCCCTCTTGTTTTCTTTCTTTCTTAAATAACTCGTTTTCGACTCGGGCCTTCCATACTGTCATGTTTTTATACTTTGTCCATCTGTTCATAATGGCTATTGCCGTTGCTCATCGTTGTTTGTCACCTGTGTTTATTGTCATTTTCATTTGTTCAAGTGCTCTAAATTTTCCTAAGATATCTGAAAACACTTTACAATTTTTTCTTCCTACAGTACCTCAATGTGAAATAAGCATGAATAGGTGTAGAATAAATCATGTTGTGCTCTGGTTGGCAGGATATGACAAAGTCCTGCTCATGCTGTGTTCATCTTAGTAGTGTTCGGGCACAATTGCATCATATTGAGCCAGTATCGTCTTGTATCAGATACTGGCAGGATATATCATATATGTGACATGAGCATGAATGAGGTGTAAAATAAATGAATAAAATATATTCATGTTATGCTCTGCTTGGCTAAGCTTGGCAGGATATATCATATATGCCAAAGTCACAACACAACGTAAATACTTCACTAGTCTGTTTCTTCATATCCGCAACTTCAAGGAGAGTTGGACAAACTAAAATATAAAGAAAGATATATAGGAGCTGGTTGTATGATAGGGAGTGCTTGCTTCAGTGTAATATTTACAATCACAGGGGATTTTCAAAGTGTGCGCTAAAAACTGAATAATCTCAAACTGATGAGTTGAAGCAGCGAGCATCAATCAATCAAGCAAACTCAAGCCTAGACGTGCTGTTGTTGCATTAAATTTCTTACGTCTTTCAGACTAATCCTTAGCGTTAGCTTGGGAAACACTGGATTGTGTGGAGAGATGGATACTTTTTGCTGCGCAATCGGGAAGGGCAAGAATGTTGACTTGACCGTGGTAAGAGATTTCAATCTCAACCAATCGATGAGTATGGATTTTAAACTCTGGTCCTCCATCAATACTTATTCTCACAGACCCTCCTGCACCGTTTATAAACTCGAAGCGAATTCCTCGTACCTAAATTAAAAAAAAATAGATATAAGTTTAGTAATCCTCTCTTTGAAATGGATGCTGCAATCTGAACAAATATCAATTCAAGATGATGTATGACCTGATTAAGAAGAGACCTGCGTCCGAAATGAATGGTTTTGTCATATTTGGAACCGACAACTTCGAGGCGTCCATCGTCTATGAAACATGTGTTCTATTTTAACATGGAAATGTTTAGTATTTAATGGGTATTTATGTAAGGGTGTGTAGCTATTTGAAAAACATTATTACTCACCCCCTCTCTAATATGGATGGATCCCACATACAGTGTGGATCCTCTTTTAAAGAGATGATCTGCAATGTGGTCGTACAAATGAAGGGTGGTGTCATTTGAATCATATTTATTAATTACATAACTGACAATCCCTTTAATACGATAGATCCCACATACACTGGTGGGGTCACCTCTTTATTAGAGGGATCCACATCCACTGATTTGAAAAAAAAAATATTTGTAAAGGAAAATCAAAGCAAATCCTAACAGAAAAAATCAATATAAAAAGTCCAGATTCCTATTAATGAGGGGATTTGGTGAATAAATATGGTATCAATAACATTAAACCTGATTGCAAATGCCAATCACAGAAACATTAACCAATGCATGCATATCTCACGAAAACAAAAACACGTGTAAAGGAAGAAAAAGGAACCTCACTTTTTCATCTTTCCAAGTATCGTCTGTGAACCTATGATCTTCTCTTTGAGGAAAGATAGGGAAGTTAAGACAATGAATTGAATTGGTGCTGTACATGTATACCAAAGAGACATAAAATTAGAGTACGCGTAAGTTTGCGCATTTGTGTGTGTGAATGATATATATAAATATATATATATGCTTAAATGTAAAGTAATCAAAACTTAGCCAATGAAGGGTATAACTCAGGTTTTGCTCTTTTTTTTATTCATATGGGTAGAGGTTCAAAACTCTCAGGGACCCATATGAAAAACATCAATGTCACTTGTACTAAGGAAACCAAAAAAAAGTTTTAACTTGCATACTAATGGAGGTCTTAGGTTTAAATTTTTATGGCACTTTCACATTGTCGCTTTGCTTATATAAAAAAACAAAAAAAAGACAAAAAAAGAAATGATGACCTGATAACAACAGAAATTCCCGATGTACAGAGAGGATTGCCCTTTTGGTGCGTTTGACACCGACAGAATCAAGTTTTATGAAAAATTGGTTATCAAATTAGGGTTAAAGAGAGAGAAAAAATTACAGAAAGATGTGCCAAAATGAAAGTGCCATTTTCCTTTTTTTTCCTTTCCATTTAATCATACAACAAATAGTGAGATGAAAGAGAGAGTGCAAGCAAGGTTTTCATCAAACATTTTAAAGAAATAAAAGCACACAACAGAAAAATGATATCATCTATGAGACTATGAGGGAGCAATAAAAGAAGCTGAGTGTAAATTCCACGGTCACTACGTACCTTTCAGGAATGTGAAGCATTTCCCACTGATCATGATGATTCAACACCTTTACTATTGCAATTTTGGTTAGGTCATCGCCGCTGTTAGGGAAAACAAAAGTATAAAGTACTAAAAGAAGAATATGTAGTTGGCTTATATTTTCAACAAACGTTCTCTGAGGATTATGAAATTATCACATTTGATACGTCACGAAATTACCCCGCGTACATAAAATTGATCCCTACTGTGAGATTCCATAAAGATTCTGTTAAATTGATGATATGGCATGTATGTGGAGCCATGTGTCCAATAATAGCATGCCATATGGATCTAAATAAAAAATTATTTTGAAAATATTTAAAAAATAAAAATTCAATAAAACATAGAAACTTAAATTTAAAACTTGTAAAAATAAAAATAAAATAAAAACTGCTGACTTCCCCTCCGCGTGCCTCGTCCCATCCTGCATTCCCCCTCCCCCTTCCCCTGACACCCACTCTCTAGCTAAAATTAAATAAATATAAAACAGCTGGTGGATCAGATACACATTGTTATTTTGCTGATAAGGAAAAATAACATTCCAGTTCCAAAAAACCCTAAAAAGTAGGATCTCCATCGCATAAGGAACTTCTGTAACAACAAAATTCTTGTAGTACAGGAGGATTGTTATTTTCTTCTCTATGATTTGGGTTCCACATCATCAATTTAATAGAATACTTGACAGTATGAATGATTAGTAATTTTTTTCTCGCGGTATGAATGTATGTGAGTTACCTTAAGGATTAATCATGTCACAAAAAACATAAAAGACTAAAGATGATAATTTCGTGAACGTCAAAGACCTTTTGTGAAAATAAACCTATATAATTTAATATCAAATTATCAGGATTGGATACCAATAATTAGTAATTTCATGTGCATACAGGGTTATTTATAACAACATGATGAATAATTTAGCTTGGATGAAGCTCGTTTACCTTGAAGGCCCATCGTTGTGGACTTAAATATCGGCCATTTCGAAAATATTAGTAGTCCCCAAATGTAGAAATTCCGACGAAAATATGAATAAAAAAATATAAATTGTTAGAAAATTATGGAACTTCGAATGAAACTTTGAGTCATGTTTATAAACTAAATGTAAGTGAGATGCAATTTGAGCCATCCAAAGTGCTAAAATCCAACGTTCTATAGTGTGTGTCGAAAAGTGTCAAAAAATGTGTCCCTCTGATTCTGACCCATTAATTCATGCATGAAAAATATGAAAATGAAATGATAACAGGAGTATTAAAAAAAAATTCAAATGAATTTGGGCACGTAACGAAGAAAAGAAATTAAAGTCTAAACAAGGGTGAAATTCTTTACCAGCCAACCTGAAGTAGTGCCAAAATCGTCCGTATAATGCTGGATTATCCTAAGAAATGTATAAGAATTGAGGAATTAATTTTATCTTAAGATAAGAAGTGGTAATATGGAAGGAGAGATAAGAATGAATGAAGACACCAATTGCAAGAAAAGGGAGATCGTGATCATCCGAATATTCAGTACTCAAAGGTTATCATAAAAGTGAAGTGATAGGTCCATTGAGAATGGAGATTGGAGAATATAAAAGAGAAAATAAGGAGCAATTCTTACCGCTTTTCCCACATCTCCAACCTCATGCAAATAATGTGGTAATCGGTCCATAAACGAAGAATATGGTTTTTCTTGTTGACTTGTAGAAGATTGAGTGTGTTTCATCCTAATGAAGCAATGCCAGCTGAAAATCCAATAAAAGAATAAATAAGATTACAACTACAATAAATTAATGCAGATTAATTTACCCATTAATTCTTGTTATCTTACTATTAAAAGTTAATTTCAATGTAAACTAAAAAGAAATAATATGAACATATATAATTAAGTACATATAATATAATTGTCAATGAGGTCTAGCCTTAGTGGAAAAATGACATTCATTTTCATACCAATGGTCTTAGGTTCAAACTCTCATGGCACCTAATTAGTAATGTGTGTATGAGAAACCTTTTTTTTTTTTTTTAAAACAATTTATATTATCGCTTATATTTATTTATAAAAAAAAATTACATATAGATAATTAAAGAGTTAGCCATACGACATCTTGATCGAATACCTATCAGTTTTCATCGGTTTTGCCAGTGCTACGTCAACAAGGAACGATCGCAGCGGTGATATATTTGAAATGTCCTTCTGGAAGTAGTCAAGGCAACATGCATAAATTAAATAGAATATTAAACGTTAGTGCGTATATATTACGGGTACGCCACACAAAAATTCCTGTGCCTTACACAAATTATTTATTTATCATCTAATTATCATCCTTCTTTTCTTTTATTTTTTAAAATTGTACCTATTATGAAATAATAGAATAATGTACCCAATACAAATTTATAAATTCTTCGAATTATCTATCTAATAGGTAGGTAAATTATTGTAACCTATTTTTTTAACAGAAGTATGTATTTATCTATTTACCTATCTTGTATTAGATATGTTGGTAAATTATATTTTCCAATATACAATTGCTTAATCAATATTGTTTTAGATTTATTTTTAACAAAACGTTTCAATATTAAATAGTTGCCAATTAAAAAGAATTAAATATAAATGCTAAACGCCCCACCCATCCAAACGAAGCTGCGATTCCATATTGGTTGGTGTCGGGGAACCAGAGCCCTTCTTTTTCTAAAGTCGGTAGTGGTACCGGAGCAATGGAGGGTGACTCTGGCAATTTAAGATCACAGATAACTCCCAAAATCCAATTTACAAACTCATCCCTGCCAACAACCTGAGATATATAATACCAAATTAAAAAAAAGATATTAAAAATGTTATTTAGAAAAGTATAGACTACGCTTTAGCAAACCGTATTAATTTAACATGTTACTCACTATAATTCTCATCTTCCTTTGAATTTCAGAAGCAAGACCATGATAACCTTTTTGCTTTTGCTTTTCTAGAGTACCATAAACATCCTTTAGCATCTTCTCAGGATTATTATACGTCATTCCTCTAATCAGTTCTGCACCAAAAACCTAGAAAATAAAGGAAAACAATACAATATTATATTTGCAACAAACTTTAATCAAATCCATGCATGTTAATTAGAGCTTTAATTATACCTGCTTTTTAGGAAGGAGGTGGCAAAATTTCCCAAAGAGTTCTTCTCCTTTTTGTCTACCGCACATGTCAATAAACACCAACACTGGGGATTTTTTCATATTGAAGGAATCAGGTAAGTCCTCAGATTTGCTGTAGGGCGGAGAAGTCCTCCTGCATGGGACATTCATATTGGTACGTAAATAATTCGAAAGACAGACGATACCAAAATAAGGGAGTAAGTAAACTACTGTATGTATAATTAAGTTGAGAATAATACTCAAAATTTTGGGAGTTTTGGGACATGATTTCTGCGAGTGTCCTAGCGGCCAATGGTAGACCATAACATAGATCCTTAATTTCACCCTCAATCGTTCTCAAATGTTGTTGATATTCAAAATCAGGAAGATAACCAAAAACAGTGTTCTTAAATATATCCCAGCTCCTTTCTCTGTCCAAAGTCCCAATAGGAATAATCAAGCTGTTATAATGCTGATCTGACCCCTCTGCCGGTACCACCATAGCTTCAACCACTTCCGGTATCCTACTAGTGACGATGACGGCACCACCACTACCCTTAGGCAATCCGTGCGATAAGCGATCCCCAACTTTCTTATCACCTTCCTCAAGTTGTTGCCTATGTCCTAAATCCGAGTAGAAATCGTTCACGTGCCACACATCATCCAACAGAATCAAATACCTTTTACCTGATAAATGTTGGCTGAGCCTTTCCAAAAGCGCAGCAAGGAGATGACCAGACTTGTTATTATTACTACTTACTGTCTTCAATTCCTTCTGGATGATGCCATCTCCATCGACAACGGCATCAGGGTCCAACTCACTAAGCATACATTTCACAACCTGAATTTCTTCTTCTACTTGTTTATTTTCTTTGATTATATTCGACATGCATAACCAAATTATAGGAGAAAATGCACCTTGCACTATCCACCAACTCAAAAACTCGCGCACCAGAGTGGTCTTACCCGCGCCTGCCATACCCACTATCCCAACTGCAGCAAATCCAGCACCTGATGACGGCGATGATTTTAAAAGAAAGTTACCAATCTTCCGCAATTGCTCATCAAATCCCACAACTTCAGCCTCCACTACAGGTAGTTCGATCTCTAAATTCTCTTCAGGATCATCAGGACGACTTGATGATTCCCTCAATTCCTTTTTCATAAACTCAGCCTCGAAGATGCGTTTTATTGCAGCCAGCCGCTTCTTCATCTTCCGCACGAAACAAATCTTCCTCAAACTCAAATGGTTGAAGACTACTAAATGAGTCTTGTGATGACTATGCTTCTTCCACTCATGTGAGAAGACCCGGCACTTGGTCAAAGCGTCTGTGAGGTCCAGGAGCACAGAGATAAAGCGACAGTAGTAATCTCCCGTAAGTCTTCGAGTATCTATAGCTATTAGAATATCTTTGATTGCTCCCAAATCAGAAATGAGAACAGCACCTGATAATTCAGACTGTGTCTCGCTAAGAGATGCCAGGAACTTATTCCGGAGAAATTGAGCAACATCCCCTGCCATTCTTCCCCTTCAACACTATATTTATGTACTATATTTATGTATCTACTGCAATTTTAATCAGAAACTGGGGGAGTAATACGAAGAGCACGTAACCACGCCTTGGCCTTTGTTCAGTGCTTTTAGAGCATTTCCAGCAGTGGGGTTTGGGGGAGGGCTGTGGTGGAGTTTGGGATAAAAACTCGTTTCCAGCAGTGGAGGCAGGCCCGAGCGCGATGGTGGGACCCAGCAAAACGGGCTGGCCATAGCTCCAGCCTGCGGGTTGGGTGACGTCATCGTGCTGACGTCGTCGTGACGCCAACGCTACAGTGTCCGCCAACGATTATGTGCCATGTGTCGTGCCTTAGGCTCTCCGATCATAATTTTTGCTCCAATCCAACGGCAGCCAATATTTTTGTAATAAAAAATTGAAAAAAATTGAAAAAAAAACCAAAAAATTACTTTTTTTTTTTCTCTATACCTTATTTCCATTTTCAACATTTAAGTAAATGTCTTTGTCCTTTTATTTTTATTTATTTTTATATTACTCCATTTACTTAAGTTTACAATGTAAATAAGGAAGTACCCCCCTTTTGGATTCAAATAAAAACCATTTTTCATACTTAGTCAATATTGCACCTCCGCTAAAAAAATTCCGGGTCCGACAGTGTCTATAAATACCAACCAATACTCTTCACTTTTAACACCAAATCCTCATACTTTTTTTTTCTCTAAATACCAACCAATACAACTAATAAAATAAAATACAACTAATAAAATAAAATCTTTTCCGAAAATATTATCAGATAAAACAAAATATTGCCTTTCATTTCTTAGTTTGCTTGCCTTTCATTTCATTGTATTTTTTTGTTTTGGTTTAATAATTACTGGTCATTCATGTATTTTATTTTATTAGTTGTATTGATTTATCTGAAATTTGAATTTTGAAATTTATATGAAATTTGAAACCAAAAATCTTATCCGATATGAAGAGTATTGACACATTGGAACCCAAAAATCTTATCCGAAAATATTATCCAAATTAATTGTTTAAGTAAATAAAGTTGTGAAAAAAAACAAAAAAATGAATAGTATTTGCCATGGCAAGCCTAAACTGCTGGAAACACACTTTGCTGGGGGGTAGGGCAGCCACTATTCACATGAATAGTAGCTGTCTTAGGGCTTCTCTTGCCATGACAAGGGGCTAACTGGTGGAAATGCTCTTAAGTGTTCGGTTTTTGAGCTGTGATTGCCAGATACAAGCATCTCCAAGAGTAATAGTAAAAACATTTGTTTCTTTTATAGGTGCTTTTTGTTAATCAGTTTCGGTTATTCCAATTACAGGTAGCACTTTGTAACATTTGTTTCTTGAAATTAACGCAAAATTGACCCGTTTATATTTTTGTTTTTTGGTCATTAGTTGATATAACCCATTAAACACTAATAATTAAAGGGTAGAAATAGGATGAAACTAAGCATCTGATTTTGACAAGCACGTTACCAATATTATAATTATACGAAGATGATGAAGCTTATGTATTATCGAACTTGTATCGATGAATAAGAAACTGTCACATAATTAGTTGGTAACAAAAAGTTCGTGTCTCTAGTAGAAGAGCGAATTTTGATTTAGAATCCGCAGTATGCCATTTGGACTAGTTTTTCTTTTAATTTTTTTTGAGTTTCAGCTATAAAACCAAATCGAGGAGTTTAACCATACTTATCGAATATTTTGTTGTTTAAATAAAACACATATTTTGCCATGTTCACTGAGATTAAAGAATAATCGAAAAGAATGCATGGGGAATCATACATATTTTTCTTTTATCATTGTTCTTTGCTTCCCAGGACTACCAAGGAGTACATGTAATGAGCTTTTTCTTTTCTCTTTTTCTTTTGTCTTTGCTTCCAGGACTACCAAGGAGTATATGTGATGAGCTTTTTCTTTTCTCTTTTTCTTTTGTCTTTGCTTCCAGGACTACCAAGGAGTATATGTGATGAGCTTTTTCTTTTCTCTTTTTCTTTTCTCCTTTTCTTTTGTCTTTCCTTTAGGTGTTGTTTTCGAGTTGTGATTTTAGCTAAAAGCATCTCCAAGAGTAATAGGAAAAACCTTTTCTAATAGTTGCTTTTGTTAATCCAATTTGCTGATTCCAATTAGAGGTTAATTTTGTGAAACACGAGAAGTCTTGAAATTTACACTACAACAAAAACGCCTTTTAATGACACAAATTTAATGACGTCTCTAAAATACATGTCATAAATTATGGCATCAATGACGCATTCTCCATTTGCGTCATGAAATTTTGTTTATGACATACTTACCACGGCATTCAACTTAACACGTCATTAAACACATATTCAATGACGCACAAGTCGTGTCATTAAATATTTATAGTTTAATGACGTGTTAGACGCGTCATAGAAACAATTAAGACGACGCAGGTTTTGCATCATAGAGTTGAGAATTCTCCCCCAAATATTTTTGCTTCACGCTATTTTTTCAAAGGTATATAAATATCTTCAATAACCTTAAGACAACGAGTCTGTGGCATCATAAAAAGTTTTATGATTTGATGACACATATTATGACAGGACCCGCCCCGGAATTCCTCAGAAATCGGGACGGATCCCGTCTTGTTACCGACATCACCCTGATGCCGGGCTCACTTACTAAAAACCGAGACATTCTACCAAAAATTTGGCAGAGACTCCCCTGTAAAATGCACAAACCCAACAAAATTCAACCTGCAATAATATACATAATAAAGATCCCAACCAATAGCATGCTTTCAACATACAACAGTACAAAGTAAATGGCCTCCGGCCTCAAGTAAAAACCTAGCATGGGTAATAACAGAGCACCTAATAGATTTGGATTACAACAACAGTTGAGTAGAAGGAAATTACTCAAATCCTAACTATGGAAGTTCACAGTTCGAGCCTTGTACACCGCTTGCACGCTCTCTGGAGCGACTACTGTTTGAGGGGCGCAAAACAGGAAATATGTGAGTGGACAAAAACAAAGTTTGCATTTAAAACAACATAATAACCCTACCATGTAAAAATAATGCCCAAGACAATGCAGTTTCATACTTCATAATCAAATGCTCAAAACATGTTTCACTGAAACCCTTTAAAACCACAAATCACTCCATCCATAAACTTCATCCCCCAAAATTATACTGCTCTTATCAACCCACTACATATACTATAATTGAATTTCACTCACACCTATATATATAAATACATAAATATAAATATATCATAAACTTCCCTCACTACTTATGTACCGGGGAAACAATCCAACCAGGGGATTGTTTGGCTAGCTCGCAGGATTTCCAGGTGCTATCCTGCGTCTAGGGATGTGCGGTCCAACCGGGGGACGAAACTCCATAGCTCACACGCCGGAAATACCAACGCCACGTGTAGCTCACATACCAAGTCCTAAGCGCGCAGACTACATCATCACACACCGGTACGCCATGTGTGATGAATCCAAGCAATATACATACTCTTCCCATACGCCGGAACTACCAACGCCACGTATGGGAAGTGTCTCACACGCCGGAACTACCAATGCCATGTGTGACACTAATAATCACATGCTCTTCCCACATGTCGGAACTACCAACGCCACATGTGGGAAGTCTAGTAACAAGGGGATGGTACTTTCATAGTGTAATCATACATTTTCTCTCAACAACCCCTCATACTCAATCTTTTCACAATCTCACCTCAACAACCCAAGTACTCCATACATAGACAATATAGATAGAATTTCCCAAAATCCATATAAACATACTCACGGTACTCAAATATATCCAAACCCAAAATATATTGCCAATGCTTATAAGAACATCAAATTCAACAACCGAATATATATTATATCCCAATTACCATTTAAAACATATGCATAAATCTTTCATCAATAAAACCATGCGTATGATTGAAAACAAAGTCCACTCACAAATAGTCCCAA